>BGPT01001059.1:145015-156557 GCA_003297045.1 Symbiodinium sp. clade C Y103
GTTGCAGCAGGAACTTTCTAGAAAGAAAGGTTTAAACTTACCCCAAAACACCACCTAATAACAAGATCTAATCAGAAAAAATTAACTTTTTTCACGTATTCTAAGAGGTCAGACTGCAAGAGACACCAGTTTCGCAACGACTTCTCAAAAATGCAAAACACCAAGGCACAAAGCCAAAACANAAGAGACACCAGTTTCGCAACGACTTCTCAAAAATGCAAAACACCAAGGCACAAAGCCAAAACATTGAACACGCAACGACTTTAGCACTTGGGAGTAGTAAACCTATAGTAAACCATCGTAAACCCTTAAAGAAGTCACTTCTTGGCACCGACACCGAGCCGGGGATTCGAAACGGTCGTCCCGGTGACCGGAAACCGGCCTCGGTAAAGGCCCAAAGCAGAGACGCCAAGTTCCCACTGGAGTCGTCACAAGGAAGCGCCTGCCACGGCCAGTCGTGGCTGACTGGCGAAGTGGCTGACTGGCTAGCCATGAAAACTGGTTCAACGAACATGTTTGAATGATATGTTTGATATGGTTTAATATTTATATCTAAATTGGTATTTCTGAAGATGTTTGAATAATATGTTGAATCTCCCAACATATTTCAGATGTAAATTGGTATGACTACTACTATGGCATTAGCTGATGGGTATATGTCTTGATGGGATTCGACATGATTGAAGCATCAGGAATGAGTACTATTGTGCACACGAAGAATGGGAATGATGAAACATATAATATGATATAATGATATCATGATGTCTTTGTCAATTGCTGATGCAAAGCTGTGGTACCATGGGTGCTGCGGCATCTGAGGCTGCATTGATCTTGGGGTTCTGGCTCACAGCAAACAAGATCTTCTACGTTTGCTCAACGTCCAAAAATGCTGCAGCTTTCGAATCTCTGAGAATGAACTTGCCATAGGTTTAGTACCCTCAATACATCGCTGAATCATAGTGTGTTCCGCATATGCAGCCTGTAGGTTGGGTAGTATCGCATCTGCCAGCTCATCAAACGCCGCTGCTTCGGAGACCTTTGACCACAAACATCGCGAATTTGACCATGGTCAACATCAAAATAGGTCGTAAATGGATGTTGATCCCTGATTTTCGATGGTATTGAAAGGGTTTTAAAGTGACTTTGTTGCCAGACATACTGGTGGGGGTCCAGGACTTCGAAGCATCATCATTTGGGTGTTGGTCCAAAATTGAGTCGCTAGGACCAAAGGTTTCGGGTCCCATTCTCCACATTCTTGCAATTTCTAATTGTTTATATATAACTTTCTCAATATCACTTCACCTTTATCATCTGTCAAAATCCTTGAAACTCCCATGCAATCCCATGATTCACCACAAAAAATCTACACAACTCCCCATCATTTTCCATCAGGAAACCATACTTTCCCCTATCCAACCTACAGCCTGGTGAACTCCCAAAATCTCACTGCCAGGCCGCTGCCCGGCCACTGGGCGGCCCGAACTCCTCCGTTGGCCAAGGCGCAGGCCACCTCCACCAACTCCGCCACGGCGAAGTCCCGGTGTCGCCACCTGGGCGCCGGCTGGGGCCGGCTTTCTCCGACAGAAACATGGTGACTCAACGCAGAAAAAGTGATGGGTCTATGAGAGATAGTCATTTTAAGATGTTGACAATTTTTGACTAACAAACAGTTGGGGAAATGGTGAGTTGATGAGAATTCGGATTGATCCGAAATGATGATTTTCATGCATGTTCATAGTTGGGATTTATTTGAATTTATCCAACACACGTGGAGACGTGATCTCTCGGTTTCCAAAGTTGTAGATTGATTGAAGGGAAGAGTTTCAGGAGGTACAGGAAACCATGGGTTTTGATCCCAGGTATTGAGGGTTTCCTATGGTTTCCTGCATATTTCCCAAACAAACCAATTCTGGGAGTGATGGGTTTGACTGACAATTTTAAAGTACTAAAACCGATGGTTTTCAAAATCAACGTTCTTGGGCAACCATACATGTGTCGATCAATCGTGCAAGTAATGATATGATATTGAGCAACAAGAATCTGAGGGTGGATTGCTGAATCACATTTTTGTTGGATAAATCACCAGTCATGTGGGCTAAATCATCATTTTTGCTGGAAACATACCAACACGTATATGCACACTTTGATTGGGTGCAAGCCATTGAGATGGGCAATGTGGCAAAACGGTGATCCAGCGACTCCCGGGGGTCCCTGGGGTCCCAACAGCACGATCTTGTGCACCAGATCGTAAAGCCTCGGGGCTCTGCAGAAAGTCACATCAGGCTTGGTGAATCCATCAGGGGGGGGGTGCCAAAAGTTCTTTGGAGTTTCCATGGTTTTGATGATCTTTGGAGTAAAAATACGTCAGAATAACAAAGCGGTTGAAATCGATCTCAAGCTTCGAGAGTTCACGATCCGCCCCAGCGTGACCAATCTTTATTGATACCCAGTCCTGACTTTGGTCGGACAAAAATGTTGAAATGGATGCCCAGTGGTAATGCCATGTGCTCCATCCCGAAAATCACATTGCCTACCGGTGGGATTCAAACCATAAATGCAAGTTGTAGGGTCCACATTCTCAACCATTAAATATATATATATATATGATTCAGCATTTATGATATTTATGTATGATTCTCAATCATTTTTAATCCGCATGAATCTACCATATAGAACCTGATTTCACCCGTCGCTTTCTCCATGGCACCCCGACAGGCTGGACGGACTGCCTTCCGTCATGGCAATGTCCCAGATCAAATCCGTGACCTCGCCCCGGGCTCTTATCCACAGGGATGCTGGAAAATGTGTGTCTGCAAATGGACAAAATTGCAAGTTCAATAGGGAAATCAGGGAAAATGTATGAACATATCTGCACATGTTGTTTAAGCAAGAGATTCCTATGAAGCTTGGGGATTGCAAACGTGGTGAAGGTACTAGGTACATAGATTCCGCTGTGCAATTTCCAATTACTGTGGTTTCCAAAACCTCTTGTGGATTAGTTCCACTGGTCACTTGACAGGGGTATCCTCACCATGGAATGCAGCCATCCCCGTTAATCATGAAAGTGTATTTTCTTTAGTCTCTTCTCCTCCACAATTAAGGTTACAACTGCTTAAAACTTGGGGTACAAATGGGTACAGTACAGCCCCACTTGCTACATCTTGCTACTACATCTACTACCCCTTGGCCTTGTGATACTGATACACTCCTCATCGACCAACTGTAGCCACTGATGGCCCAAGAAGGATTGTGTTCACCACATTATCCAAATCCTGGCCTCAAAATGCCTTTCGGGATGAAGAAACCTCACAAAACCCAACATGAATTGGTTGAACGGTTTACTTGTAAGGGGAAACTGCCTGAAATCGATGGATTTTTGGTGCCCAGGAAACATCCACACATATTGTCAAACATTCGCAGCACATGCAAAGAGAAGAGAAAACAAATTCAATAAGGCAGTCAGGATCTGTTGCCCATTGGATGCGGCGTTGTGTCTCTAATGCTTCAGCATTGGCAGAACCAAGCTTTGGAGGTTCGATTCCTCCCAGATCCGCTTTGCTAAACTTCTCTCTCAACCACCCAACCATCAGCCCACGAGGTTCCAAACGTCGCGAGGCGGAAAATCTTCGGGATGCGATCCCATGTACTTGATCAGCTCCTCGTAACAACCATGAGACCCTGCTGGGATTCAATGGAGGTTCAACCGACTCAACCTTTCGGGGAGGTTGGTGAAATCCCCATTGTGGTACTATGTTCACAACCCCTCCACATTTCATCACATTTCGGCATGCTTCTTGGTGGTGGCAGTGGTCCCCAACATGTACACTGGGGATTCATGAGAGGATTTTGCAATGCCAACCCCATAGATAGCATGTATGCTATACGTGACACCAATCGACCCAGAGATGGATTTTTGGCTGGGTCTGAAATATTTCATTTTTTGTGCAGGAAACAATAAGCAGTGTTCACCTACGTCTATATATAACCTTCACCAGTCGGAGTGATTTATCCGGTTATCCTCTGGGAATTCAACCGGGCCCTAGAAAATCGGCCATTTTACATCCACTCAATAAATGATTCTCCCACCAAAATCTGCGGATTTCTGTGAGGCATCATTGATTGCCTGAGGTGAACATACAGTTTCTGCTTGGCTCGAGAATGTTAGCATGCCCATTCGTTTTTGCTGATGAATTTCTCATGTTTGTTGGTTTGACACCAATTGTTGGCTTTACATCAGCACCCCAGCATCCAGTGCTCCTGCTCAGATTTTACATCACATTGCTTGCCTCGATCCGCGGAACCAAGTTGCGCTGGGACACGGAGGTGTGGTATTTGGTTCGATCCTACATCAATGATACCTTTGCTTTATTTGTTGTTCAGAGTTGGGCATTGGGTATGGAAACAAATACCCAAAAACAACAATTTGATACAATTGGGTCGATGAACACTCAAATATAAACTAAAGATCGTGCTTTCGCTGGGATGTGTTGACCCATTTCCATCTGTAACACACTCCTGTACCATGGACTTGTCTATGTGTGGTACATGTCCAAAATCCATGCTGCTTGATGGTATGACATATGCACGTTGAATCATTTGTCCATGCAGTGGGCATTGACCCCATGCACTTCCCCAAAGAACAACCAGCCCAAGCATCCCATGCATCCCAAGAATTGTTGGGATGATTTGGATGGTTTCTCCACATCATCAGAACGGGCTGAAACAAGGACAGAACTGGGAATGGAGCCTGATGACCCTCAATTTGCTCAGAAAGCATCAGAAATTGAAGTGAAGCAGTTTTCACCCAGCTTTCCAAAGGCTGTGAAGGGGTGTCCAACTTGAGCCCGGGGCCAATGAGATATCTTCTCACCTCCGGCATAGACAACCTGCTCCGGCTGGGATGCGAATTAGAGATGGCCAAGTTGGCAAACTTCTCTGTGTATCATGCGTGTGACGCCATGCTCGAGTGCTTGCAAAACCAAGAGAAAAATCAAATTTGGTTTTGTTGAACAAAGATTCTGACATGCTGGACTCGGGTGTGCGAAAACATACTATTTCATAGTATGTCTATATTTCTAAATATATGACCACATGTCTCAGAACATGGTGGATTTCCACACATCATCGAGGCTTCAATGCATGTGCAGTGGAGGGCGCCAAACAGTGTGCCAAATGACAACGTTTCACTTGTGGATTGCTTCCTCTCTAGATTGATCCAAACTCTTGCAATCTCATCGCCCATATTCAACATCCCACATCAAACATGGAGGATGTAGGGGATTGGTCCAAGATGAGGGACCCAGCGATCAGGGGATTATCCTGCCCGGCAGACCCTCACCTTGCAGTTTCCTCCGGCGTACTCAACACCTCTGAAAAAAGCAAAACAGGTGGGGGCGCCCGCATCTACCAGCGCTGCGGGAAGGACCTCTGTACAAAAGGGGTTGTGGTTGTAACAACAATCACGGAACAAAGGAAAAACATGAGAGAAACAGAAGGATTCAAGGATGTTTGTTTTTTTTCTCAAGAACCTTTCCAGCCACTTTGCATACAAGATCATACAAGCATCTAGAAATCAAGAAAAACATAAAAGCAAATATGTGTGGTGCCCGTGGCTCCAAGATGCAACAAGGTCCGCAGAAAGCCTCTGATACTCAGTGAGGAAGACACATCGAAACCCATCCAGTACCTAATATAACTTAACTATGATAGAGCTATTTTGATGCAAAAGCCAGGATACTGATTGGCTTTTGATCCAAAGTCTGTAGTTCCAAACTTCAACATATGTTGCTTTCATTTGCTTTCCATGTTGTATCATTGGTTTCCCTATGTGTCCATTGCTGTATGGATCATTTCAGCTCGCCCAGCAGCTTTTGGCAGGCCATTTTCTCCCTCTGAAACGATGGGAGTTTCAATGGGGATGGTCCATAGCCCTAGAAGCGCCAGTGAGTTCTCTAAACAACGGAATGTATTAGTGTATGTGCCTAGATGATTCTAGATGTGTGCCAAAATTTCAAGTCTATGTTGATCCATGATCTCAAAAATGCTATGAACATATATTATAATAAATATGAACACCACCCTGACCAGCGCCATGAAGTTCAACTCAACTTCAGGCGATTTCCAAGGGCAATGGCTGCCAGTGAACCGACGCACAAGCCACAGTTCACTGAGACAGCAGAGATGCGCCCACCTTGGCACCAGCGGTGGACGCTGTGAGGAGTTTCATGACTTAATGATGTTTGGCGTGAACTTCCATGAACAAGGCTAGAAAGCTTGTATATAAACACATAATGCGTATAATGTAACCACATTACATATATCATTGTATCATCATATATAATTGCAAGCAACAAGAAAGGGCAACAAACAAAAAAAACAAGTGGAACAGGACAAACGGTCCAAAAATATGTTACAACCAACAAGCACGGATACAGTATCTAATCAATAGGATAGTCTTCCCAGAAAGAATAAAGAAAACTCAACAAACAGCAACAAATATCAGGATAAATGAAGTGTACCGAAACCAAGAACATGGGAATAGAGTCCTCAAGAGCATTGTCTACAGCTGCATTGGTAACCCCAAGTGTCAATCGGTGTCCTGGCACGGCCAGGTCGCCCAGCACTGGAAAGATAGATTGGTTTGGGGTTCGGGGTGAGTCTACCACAAGTTCCAAGGAGGGTGACACAAGGAAAACACCTTGGACCTTGATTTTCCTGCACAGTCTCTAAATTATATGCACCAATCTTCCCCCACGCCCGGCAGCCCAAAACGTCTCAAACGGGACAAAACACAGGTCTTTCGCTGCTCAGCGGAGAGGTCTGGAATCTCGTTAACCACGATGAGGCATAACGATGCGCAGTAGCCATTCAAAAATCCAAAACATGCAACAGCAGCCATGGAGAGCACGTCGTTGCCAATCCTGACATCATGGAGCATGGCATAGCAGTTAGCACCATCCAAGTTGCATTTGCTATGGCCGCAGTGGAGCCTAGAATCTGCTAGAATTAGATGGTTCAGTTGTATCGAAGATGATGGAAGTGCATTTGCAGTCTTTGTCTTGTTTGGGGCTCACCCAAACACATCTATGGACATGTACAACATCTATTTGAATGCACATCTAAGGCTATGGAAGTGAGTTCGACCCCAAATTGGCCGTGGATCAATACCATAAATACAATTTTTAGGGGATGAGCATCCATAATTTCCACTATTTTGATGTCGGTACAGTAACTACTAGGGTTTAATCCAGAGCCATTTCGGCCCTTCCCTTCCCTTCATCTATTTTCATGATTTTGTATTATTGTTTGACGTTTCCAGCAGGTGTCTGTGAAGCTGCGCAAAAGATCATCAGCGGCAGCAGCAGAGCGCGAATGATCACAGTCCACTGGATGTTCCCGTGGTGAAGTCCAAAGCGGATGTGGGTCATGAAACGAGCTGCGATGTCCTTGTGCCAAGCCGCAGCCCGTGGGAGATGAAGCCATGGAAAACTTGTGATATAACTGCGATGGGCTCATGGGCGACTTGGTACGTAGCCCCCAACAAACAACCACGAAGCCCAGGGCGTGCATACTGCATAGACCCTCTCCGAAAAAAAACTAAGGAACTAGGGTTCTCCATGGAGCTATTCATGGTTGAAACCTCTAAATCTGCCAGTGCTCAAACAGGGTGAAGATCGTCAACAGCAGTGTCTGAAACCATTCCGCGGGTGCCAAAGATTGCATCTGTCGACAGGGAATGGCCGTAATGAGA
Organism: Symbiodinium sp. clade C Y103; assembly: GCA_003297045.1. Lineage (NCBI taxonomy): Eukaryota > Dinophyceae > Suessiales > Symbiodiniaceae > Cladocopium > Cladocopium sp. clade C. Next base: position 152,766 of record BGPT01001059.1, read on the forward strand.
GCAGGATAGCAAATGGTCGTCAAGATAAAGTTGGCAAAGATCATGAGCTGGTTGAACCAAACCTGGTGAACAGTGGTCAATCCCAGTTGATCGATCTTCATTGGGTAGTGTAACCCCCCATATATTGATCAACCAACAGGGGGTTTTACCAAATCTGGTGAATGATGGAAACAAATCCTTCTGATTTTGTAATGAGAAACCTTCTGAAAGGGTCACACCTGCCAAAAAAATGCAATGTAGAGGTGAAGTCACTATAATTAAGTTCAGTGAAAATCTGACCTACTTGGTATATCTTGGTATAACTCTATAACTCTTGAGAACATTTATTATGAGAACATGCGGTTGTGAGATTCTGCGAAACACTGTACATGACTTGGAACCTACTCATCAATGGGATGACGCAATTTTGATCTTTGGGAATCTGCACTCCCTTGAGGACGGAGAAACGATCCGAAGAACTGCGCTCAGGCTACGGTTTCTGGCACTCGGACTGGATAAGGTGCCATAGGACGGAGCCGCGGTCAAAACGTCACTGCTATCCTTGGCGTCAACTTGAGGAGACGTGAACTAACTGAGAGGCAAATGAGTCATTTAATGATGGGCAACTATGGATATTTCATTCTGTTTGCGGAGTCTTCTGCAGCTTCCAACAGAAAACACATGAGTAATTCCTCCCAGGCCTCCCAGTCCAACGAAAACATGTTGACATTTGGGGTTTATTAAGTGATCATTTCAGGGGTCAGTTCAGCGTCCTGGTTTTTCCCCATGTTTTTCACACCGAAATTAGTTTGTAAACGGATGTTATCGGATGTTTATGTCCCCATTGAAAATGGAAACAAGGATTTAAAATTTTAACATGTTTTGATTTAACCCATCCCCACACCAGTTGCGGCCGTTCGATTGAAGCATCATTCAGGTGCTTGGAGGCAGGCAATGACATGAGATGCAGGTATGAGGAGATACACAGCAGCACCGTTAGGAGCGCGATGACAAAGAACGCGCAGGTAGAGTCCTCCACATCTCGTGACATAAACCTGTTTGCAGAATGAAAGCCGAACAAACAAGTTGTTGATGGTGTGTGTGGTGGGCCCCCCAATATTATATCCACTGGTTTAGTTTCACCCCACCCCATTAACTTTGGTGATTGTGGTAATCCCGAAAAGATAGGATTAGGTTCATCTTTTTGGTGGGTTACTATATACTATAGCAGAGTCTTATTCCCCCATAAACCGAAAAGTTAAGCAACTTTGAAGAACAACAATTTCACGGGCCAGAAAAGACCATATTGGGTCCATCCTCCAGCTATGAAAAAACGGCTATGTTTGACGGTCAACTTTGACCTCAAAACGATCTTGCCTGTGAGATACTAAACAAACTGTTTTGTTTTTTCCCCACACTGTTTATAGATGTTTATAGATTGGCATGTTTGAATCATTTCATGGTATGTTGATCCATCGGAGTTCTTTCTGTGTCCAAAAATCACATTGGTTGTCTATCAGTTGCTCAATTTCAAGAACTCTCCACCCCCTTAGGCTGGCATATGGATCATTACATTATCATTATCATTATCAATTTCCTCATCAAAATTTCCCATGAAATTGGGCTACACCCCCCATTTGAACCCCAAAAGCGGCCATGATCACAAGGAAAATCATCATCTTCCACACCACCCAGGACCGCAGACCAACTGAACAACAAAAAAACTCTGGGGCTTGGAAGCCGCGCTACAGCTTGGTGCCATCGCGGTAGATCACCGAGACCAACGTGCCAAAACCTCGGTTGTTTTTTTTGTCGCAGCCCATGTCATGCGATGTGCTTTTTATGGCATCTTATGTGATGACAGTCACCCCCAATAAGATTTTAAACCAAATGAAATCGCACTATAGTCAGTCATGATTTACTTTGTCTATCTGTTTGATTCTTTTTGGGGATGACATGGGATGACTATATACTATGACTGATCGGATTCTTTTGGAGGATTCAAGTGAAACAGTGCAGGAACATTGCATATGCTTTTGCAATCAAATTCTATGAGTTTGCTCTACTTGTACTACAACACTCCTGCAAACATTTTCGGGAATGGATGAAATGGACAGTCTTGTAGCGTCAAACAACTGAGCTAAAACTAGCCAGAACGGGCTCATAACGATTGTTTTCGGAAAAGGTTGGGTGAAGATCTACAACAATATCAAGTATTTTGGAAAATGGCGAAATTGTCCACTGCGCATATTCACAGATATTCACAGCTATATTCCTCAATATTTGCCTATATATTAAAATGCAATATGAAACCACAAGGCATGTCACATGAAGTCTCACCGTCGTGGGAAACCAAGGGTTTCTTAAAATGGAAGACCCCAAAATCATCCAAAATGATCCAAAATGGATGAATTCTACTGGCAGGGGAAACCAGGAATTCTGGGGCACCCCAATTTGGAGGAACACCGAGATGAGGGGAACATGTGAAAAAATCTGGTGTGTCCGATGGCTGTCCAAGCCTATGACCTCAGATCACATCACATTCACAAGCTGACAGGATGCCAAGGCCGATTTGCAGGTAGCCTTGCATGTTCGAGCTATACTGTGAACCTTGGGATTCTCGCTGTGACTGGAGTGGGTGAATGTAGCAGAGTGAAGTGTCACGCAGAGTATACATCACCACCTCCCAACCATTGACCAGGTCAAATATGGTCCAGAATGAATAGATCTAATACTGGACTCGGGCCTTTCAAGGTATGATAAGGTATATGGGTCTTGTTGGGGGGTAGCAATTTTAATTTGCACAGCATATGCATCGAAGTTCGGTGATTGGGACAGCCGGAGTGTCTTGCTTCAGCATTCGACTGAGATGCCAAGGAACACAAAGACAGAAGGGCCGAGTCCAAAAACCCCGTGGCCACAGAGCAAAGCAGCACCACCAGCAGAAGGAGCTGGTATAAAACTGAGGATGCCACAGGTAGCCACCTGTAAGTGTCAGGAGAAATGGGTTGCCAAAGCCTTTTGTGACTTCAGCACAACTTTACTTGAAAGATTTACAAGTATCAGGTGTCTATCTGATCACACATTCTGATTGTAATTACTCTGAAGCCAGTCTGAAACCAGTAGTCTGCAACCCAACAATTTGAGATTTTCGAATCAAGAAACAAACCACATCTAAAAATCAGCCACCTTCAAGAATATCAACAATGAACAGACTTCAGTATCAACTTCCCAGCCAATTGAAACCTAGTTTCACCGCAGAAATCCAACCTTTTTCTCAAACCCCACTTATCTCCATTTAAGGCAAATTCCATTTGTTGCCACGTAAATCCCCATGTATTGCTTCTCAAGTCCTAGATACTGCTGCTTAAATCAATTTGTTTGAAGGGCTCAATTCCCATTTTTTTTCTGGCTGCATCCCCATAGTCTTCCCCATTTCCCCCAAAGAAATCGCCATGTCTTCACCATTGGTGCTGGTTCAAACATGTTCAAACCTCATGTTTCACCATTTTCCCCCAGAGTTCCCGCATTTTTCCACCATTGTCCCCATGTTTGACGCGCCATTCTTTCATCGCCCCCGAGGCCCCACCTGAAGCCCAGAATGGCCGCCAGACACAGCAGCTGCCCCAGGAAGCCGCCCAGGATGCGTGGCCCGAAGCTGAAGGAGTCGGCCAGCGACAGGGCGCCCACTGTGACGATGGAACCCACCTGGAGTTGGGATGTACTTGGGATGTACTTGGGATGTACTTGGGATGTACTTGGGATGTACTTGGGATGTACTTGGGATGTACTTGGGATGTACTTGGGATGTAC
>BGPT01001059.1:156613-174113 GCA_003297045.1 Symbiodinium sp. clade C Y103
CTTGGGATGTACTTGGGATGTACTTGGGATGTACTTGGGATGTACTTGGGATGTACTTGGGATGTACTTGGGATGTACTTGGGATGTACTTGGGATACATAATTATTACTATTAGTGTTATTATTATTGGTATTGTTATTATTGTTATTATTATGACTATTAATTATTATTACTTTATTGTTACTATTATTACTACTATTGTTATTATTGTTAATAATTATTATTATTATTTTTATCATTATTATTATTATTAATTATCATTATCATCATCTTTATTATCATTATTATTATTTTTAATTATATATATATATGATATGTGTGGTTTCACCAACAAGTAGTGGCGTTTTACCATTGAAAATGATGGTTTCATATGATTTAATAGGATAATATAGGACAATATGGGATATTACTGGAGACATTGTGGGATATAACGTGATATAACCAACTGATTGGGTGTGTGGGAACGTTGGGTATACATACATTCATCTCTGCGGATGCCAAATGGGTTTGTCTGAGAGTTAGGTATCCACCGATTTGATGGTAAATCATAATTCTCAGTTCAAATGATTAAAAAAAAAAAAAAAACATACCATTTGAAGTATCTCCCGTTCTCAGACACACCCAAATGATCCCAAATGCCATATTGTTGTCTTATTGTTGGTTTTACTTCCCGTTGTATCGGCAGGTAATCCAAAGTGCCTATATATACCTAGCAACCTGTTTCGTCAAAATGTCCGCCGCGGAGGCCAATCATTGTTATTGCATTTACATCCACTAGAAGCTTTTAAAATCGCAGGAATGCTTCACACCACAGGGAAGAGCTACAGATGTATGTTGAAACAAAAACATGCAAAAGGAGACACAGTGAACATTACGCCGAAAAAATGGCAATTACGTCGGAACATTTGACACCAAACAACAGGCAATTGCGTTGGAAAAGTGCAACACCCGCTCCGAAAATGGACTTGGCCCTATTTTCCCAAGTGATCCAAATGCCCATTGGTGGGAAGCAATTGATGGCGCCTGGTAAAAAGCCGTCACAGCAAACTCCACGTTTTGATCTGGGAAGAGCTCCTTCCAGTAATCGAAGGCTGCCCAAATCGCCGCAATTGGAAAGAGATAGCCCACACCAATCCTCAATGGAGCGGTTTTCTTGTGAACTGTGAAAATGGGATTTAACTGGCAAGAACTGGGAAATCCTGATATTTAGCTGGACGGTTTCGATGGATTGGTATGTTGGGAAAATCTACAGGAGAGGAGACTGGCGCTTTTTTTTTGTACCAAATTGATTTGGCGGGTTCCTCTCACTTTTCCCATCATCCAATTATGGAAAAAAATCCTGCTAAAAAAAACAACAACAAGAACTATAGGTGAAGATTTAAGTGCGTGCATGCATCACAACAATATGAACTTTTGCTGTCCATTCCTCTGCATCGATCTCATTCCGTCCGGGCGAAGGGGTTTCAGCCCGATCCAGCAGGGTTTTCTGGCTCCATCCGGACTCCGCGTCCATCATGGGGAGCTTTGTAAAGATGGTACGCTATCGGGTGTGGCTTGATCCAAAGGTGTTCCGACGCCAGATAACCTGCGGCTGTACATGCCCTGGTTCTTCCCTGATGTGAAGGTAAGTATAGCGTCCCCTTTTGTTCCTCTTTTGAAAGGTCTTCTATTCTAGAAATGTACATGTTTAGATGGGGTGGAGAGTTGATTGTGAATTGAAGATGACCAAGTGAGTAACTGCGGGGCGTAGCACACGTGCGTAGCACGAATCTTATCTGCAACATCTACAAATCCAGTCATATATTGTCATATAAACATATATTACCATCTGGTTATTTAACATAGCCATGGAAAATCCCCAATAAATGGAGGTTTTAATGGGAAAATCATCCAAAATTGTCCATTTTCCATGGCTATGTTAAATAACCACAGGGTACATTTAGCTGCTGCTTAATCACCTATAGCTCCACCCCCCCCAGCCGTCGCTTCACACACCTTATGCTCCAGTGGTGCGTTCACGTCAATGCCATAGTCCTCCAACAACTTGACATCCGCTGCCATGGCCCAAAAGACCTGGCGGGATGCCACTGAATCATCTGAATCTCTAGATATTGATATAAAATGATATATATATATATATATATTTACAAACATGTGTGTGTGTGTGTATAGTATGCTATGCTAGCGGACAAGCTGCTCAAGGTCAATATGGCACCGCTCAGATTGGACAGCTACAAACCGGAGGGGTGGAACACGCCTCAAATGCGAAGGCTGCAAGAGTGCATCTGAGCGCTGTTGTTCAAACAGCATGCCCCCTAGCTCCTTCTTTTCCGAAGGAAAATCACAAAGAATTGCAAGATGGATGGAGTGGATCTCTTGGAAGAAACAAAAATCAAAGAACACCAGATTCACCCTCTTTTTCAGAAAAAGTTTTCCTGTGGCCAGAATCCCCATGATTCACACCCTTCACCTCAAGTGGTGCCAGACCCATAGACTTGCGTCTTCTGGCAGAAGCTTTCTCATCGTCCTCCACGATTCGCCATCTCTGTTCCATTCGGTAGAAAAGGAGAAGCTCCTTGTACTCGTTGGACTTTGTCAAACCATTTGCCAATTGGGCTTCACCATGAACCCAGCGAATCATCACTTTGTTGTGAATCTGTGCAGACTTCAGAGAGAGGAGTTCTATGTCTGTTCTCTTCTCAGCACCTTTCAGTACCATGACTTCTGTCTCCAACTTGTCGAACACATTTCGGCTATCAGTGATAAGACATCCTGGGATGGAGTTCACACTGTCATCCACGGCTCTCACATCAGCCTCGCGGCCACACATCTCGGAGAGCTGGAAACGGGCGTAGTAGAGATGGTCTTCGCCATTCACTGCTGCCATTGCTTCAGCAGCACCGGGCGAGCGACACTTACGGTCTATTTTCTGTGACGCCCATCCTATCAAAGAAACATCCTCGCAACTGCCCTCCAGCAGTCTTTTTGAGGCAGCCCCTATGACTAACCCTTGGGTACTCGAGCCACCAACTCGATTTTGTGAAGCTGCATCGACCCATGCAAACAACGCCAACTCATGTATGGGTATGGCATGAACCTTCAACCTGTGACCTCTCATCTCCTTGACCCTATCCAACAGGTGGTTAGCTCTATTGATGGTATCGATGGTGCTATGGTTGACTTCCGACAAAAGCAGTCCTACCTCTGCACTGACATGTGGCGCAACTTGTTGTGCATGCCATGAAATTCCCCCAAGCAGCGCACGCAACTGAGTTTTCTCTCCCTCATCTGTAGGAGATTGTTTGTCTTTCTTTCGGTATGCTCGGAGATTAATATATTTCAGATCATCAACATATTTTCTTGGGACAAAGAAAAGGAAAAATCAGCATGTTGTTCCAACAAAACCCCACATTGCACAAACTTTTGATGTTCCCAATCACCCCATTTAAACTGAGTTTTGATTGCCTCAAGGATTGCATTCCAACGCGCATCTTTTTCGTCGCCTGAAAACAAGAAGTCATCAACATGCGCAGAAATGATGCCAAGGGTCTTCCCTTCGGGTGCATAGACCCAGCAACAAGGATCCGACCAGATTTTTCGCAGACCTAAGGTTTGGAAAAACTGACATACCGATCTATACCATTCCAAAGGAGCGTCAACCAACCCATAACAGGCCTTTTTGACCCGAGTGATTGACTCTGGCGCCAGTCCCATTGCTTCACATATTTCAGGACAAGGAATACAGTACAGATCGTCCGGATATGGACGGGATTGCAAAAAGGCTCCTGTCACATCCCCCTTTCGCATCACAAACCTACAGCTAGCTGCTATCTGCAACTGCAGTTGTCTCGTTTGTCTCGTCGTTGTCGGGGAATGTGTTGCTCGTTTCTCATAGCTTGGGTCCTGGTAACCCAAGAGAACTGCTCTGGCCTTCGGTTTGCGAGAGCCATCGTCTTTCGTCTTCCAAGTCAGGATCCATCTCATCCGGATTGCTTGATCTTTGGAAGGCTTGTAGGCATCTGGCAACGCCTCAAAGGCTTTTGCAGCTATGAAGTTGTTCACCTCCACTGACTTTGCACTTCTAAACTGTTCTTTCTCTTCAGCAGAGAGTCGGCGTTCTGAAACTTCTATAGCACTCCGTCTCTTCAGGTTGTATGCTAAAAAGGCTGGTAGATCTTGAAGAGCTCGCTCTGAACTGGATCGTGTGTGGGGCATCTCAATCTCCACACTCACTGCCGCACATTCATCGCACCAGAAGCTGTTTTCAGTGACCAGAGCTGACTCTTGCACTGATTGCTGCTCCCACCACTGGGGTGCTGCCACAAAATCCCCCTGAGCTTCATGTGACCGAGGGATTGGACTTCTAGATCTCGCTTTGGAACTGGAGGAAGTCCCGGTACCCAGAGGTGGTGGAGGTGGACAAGCGCCCTCTCGAAGGCCTCTCTTTCCTCGACATCGAGTGCCGGGTTGCCACTCATGAATGGGATCTTGAGCTCGCTGCCATTCTTGTTCATCAGGTATCTCCGATGATATGTCCTGGAACTCATTACCTCCCAACTGTTGAGCAACTCGGTGGAAGTCCCAGTCCTCATACTGACCAGATTCCCACTCAGCCATGATGGTCTCGCGTTCAGATGCTGGACGCAGTTGCTCTGGTGAGCACTTGAGAAGGCGTCGCCCTCGAACACACCAAATGGAGCTGCTCTCCTTGCGGACTCCATCGGTGGATGTCTTGTATTCCACCGCCAGGATACGAGCTGGTCCGATAAAGGATCCGCCCTTGACAGCAGACTGACCACTAACTTGTTTTCTCCACATGAAGACCAAATCTCCAGGCTGATAGCTTTCCAGTTTCCGAGCTTTGGAGTGTGTAGCACGGGCCAATCGTTTCTCATTGGTCCATTCCAGAAAACTGTTCTCAGCAACCTTCATTCGCTGAAGATTGCGGGCCATCTCACCGGTGGCATTCTCCACCAAGAGGTCTGGGCTGTTCAGGCTTTGTGGAAAGAAATGACCTGCATGGTCAGGAGCTCTACCTAGAGCATGTTGCTGTGGTGTGTATCCTCGTAGCAGATCCCGGCTATTAAAGGTCCGGGTGGCTTCTGACAGGGCTTCCTGAGGAGAGATCTCAGGTTGGTCTTCTGCGAGTTTGGACATGATATGCTTCACTCCTTGGATAGCCTGCTCACAGATTCCTAGTTTCCAGTGTGCCTCACCTGGAATGATGTCCAAGTGGATGTGATTGCGATCACAAAAGTCTTGGACAGCAGTACTTCTAAACGTGCCATCTGGATCCAAACGCATGGAATGAGGCAATCCGAAATATTGGAACCAGTTTTCCTGAAGTGACTCGAGAAACTGAGCTGCGGTGACATGAGTCTTTTTTCCCTGAGAGGATCATCCTACCAACACGAAACCGAGAACCCTCATCAACCACCATTAAAAACTGCACATGCTGTTGTGAATGGGGATGAATCCAATGACCAACATCAGCAGAAATGGTGGACCACTTAGGAGGATGGGGTTCTAAGGTGGACATGGGACGGGGAGTCGGTCTCCTACGTTCATGACAAACAGGACACTGAAAGTTCTGTGCTTCTTGGAGGATCTCCTGTGACACCCCCCTCCTCCGGAGGGCTTGAATCAAATGGGAAACTGGTCCATGGCCGGTGGCCGCATGAAGTAAATACAGGCGTCGCCTGATCTCTTCTTTTGACATGCTGACTTCCATGGGTTGAGGACCCTGTTGGTTTGGTTGACCTACCATGGCATGTTGTTCATGTTCCCCTTGGACAACCCTTTGGTGGTTGGAAACACAGTATCCACATTGCAAGTTGGCATCATGAGCATGACCATGACCACACTGACATGACAACCCCAACCCAAAAGTTTCGTGGAGAACATGAGCCCCATTAAGTTCCTTGGTGATCATTTCCCGGGTACTCCCCTGCAAAAGCGCTTGACAAACCCGTCTCCCAAATTCCGGGGTGTAAAAAGCCGTTTTGGGGGTCACTCCGCCCTCACACCGGACATGTTTCACTTTGGGACCGCATCGACAGGGAAGGTTCATTCTTTCAGCTAACAGCTGGTGTGTCGTCATCAGCTTCCAACCCTTTGAGATGAAATCCCCATATTTATCAACCAATCCCACTTGACATCCCCGAACAATGGCAAAGAAAGGCTGGTACTTTTTGGCCAATTCCTGCATGATTGGGAGGCGCCATGCCATGCATGATTGAGACCATTCCCAAGTCACATGAATCCCTAACTGAACACAAAAACGCCAAATCAAACAACAACCAACATATTGTTTTAAGGCTTCACGACGCTTTTTGGCAAGTTCCTCACATTGTTCCGGGGACCTTTGATTAATATTTTGCATCACCGAATAAGGACCACAAATGGGGGAAAGCCAAACATGTTTGGGACGAAGAGTGGTGATTTCTTGGATGACCCCATGGATACCCCTATTGGTACTCAAATCAAAGGTGTTGAACAGAGAACATCGTCGGGCTGCGGACTCACATTTGGTCACTTTTTGCATCGTAGAGGTCAAGATGCTGTCAGGTGAGCAAGCGACCTCAAGCAATTCAATGCGTTGGTGGCCAGTGAGGGCCTCAAAGGCCTCTGGCAGCAGCCGGTCGGAACATTGAGAGAGGTGACGGGCTTTTGCCTCTGGCAATGGCTCCCAAGAATTCTTTACAGTGGTGTGAGAACTACCATTCCCCTCATATGCTACAGTGGGCTCCACTGACAGACCAAAGTCATCCTCAGAACCAGGTTGCCCTAGTGCATGTTCACCTCGCTGAACGAGCCCATGGACGAATCCTCCTCGCACTTCTGGCCCTCCACCATCTTCTTGTGAGGGCGTTCCTCTTTGAGGGAGTTCACTTCCTCCTTGAGGTGCTGCATCATTTCGGTCATGTGCTGCAGGATCTGAAACTGGGTCTTCTCGAGCTCGGACATGGGCTTGGATCCGGAGGAAGCTGGGTTCTTCCCATCCTTCTGGTTCTTGGACTGTGGAGGCACCACCACTGCCTTGTCCTTGTTCTCCATCAGCCATTCGGCCAAGCGCCGGAGGCGATAATCGCACTGCCCCTCGCTGGCCGTGCGAATCACCCAGGTTGCATACTGGGGCTGAGTGGTCATCAGCTCGCCATACTGCAGGCTGCAGTGTTCGCCGAATCCCACAGGATCCTCCCACATGGCCTGGGTGGTCTCGTATGCACGTCGGATGGCCTTCTTCTGCAACTCGGGGATGGTCTCGTTGCGGGTGATGTGAAGACGCATGTTGTTCTCCACATACTCCTGCAAGTCGCTCTTGCGCTTGCTGTGCTTGTTGATCTCGATCATGTACTGGCGCAAAGGCGTCTTGCTCTTGCCCTTGGCACGGACCATGCCCTGCTCTTCGTAGATCTCCTGGATGCGGCTCTCGATCTCTGGAATCGTCCAGTTCTTGGGGGCGCTCTCGCCCAGCTGCTCCAGTTCGCGCAACAAGTCGGCCTTGGTGGGGCGCGGCATGGCTATCAGCTTCGAAAGGACTTCTCGGGGGAACACCGGGTGCTACTTGAAGATCTTCTAGGGAGCCACTGACATCCGAGGACAAAGTGGAAGAAGGATCTGTTGGCCCGTGGTTTGGAGTGCTCACATGGTCAACTGGTTCACAGGAAATGTTACAACCATGAACAAAACAATCACTACCAACACGACTCAAATGAGTTTTGACATCATGACAAGTGTTTCCATCTCCATCCAAACTACCTACTTCTGTGCCCGCTACAATTGCTGGGACCTCCCTTTCCTCCTCGGGCGATGAGGTCGGGAGGAGCTGTCCCTAGATGTAGTCTCGGAGACTGGGCACAGGGCGGCTGGTTGCAGTCGCCTGACTGTACAAATCTTCGGTCAATGGCAAAAGTTGGTGGCCAGTGCTTGACCGCTCCAGCTGAATCACTTTGCTATCTGTGAGCCTACGAAAAACTACAAGGTCAGATTCGAAATCTATGATTGCACCAAGTGCACGCAAAGAATCTATGGAAAGCAAGATGGGCCCCTCACCACGGTCCAGAGCATGTACTCGAACTTGTCCCTGCTGGCCATTGGCCTCAATGCTCAAAGATGCCGTGGAAACACATTGGTCTCGTGAAGAGTTCCCGAAACCAAAGGTGGGGCGGTCTTGCAGGTCCAGGGATTGAAGACCTGGATTCCCCTTCTTCTCATTGTTCAATTGCATCACTCTCTCCAGTGCAACCACTGAACCCAAAGTCTTTGTAGCCCCACCATCCACTACCGCCTTTCCCTGGAAGACAGCATCACGAGTGGTGATGGGATGCCCATCATTCATGCCATAGGCCTCTTCATGGATGTGCTCCTTCACGCAGCAGGGAGAAGGATCAGTGAGGGTGGCCTGAGACTCCCTTTTCATCAAGCTCTCACTGTTCTCCTTTTCCGCAAAGCAAATGAAAGGCGCAGACTGGGCCTCGGCTGTTGATGCATTGTGATTTGCTGGCTTTGGACAGTTGGCTGTGCGATGATCTCCACCGCATCTCAAACAGGTCACGTTGCCCTTGGGGGTGACCTTGGTGTCAACAGGCTTGAAGGTGGTCTTGTAGTAGCGGCGTGACATTCGAACTTGATGTTGCTTGGTTCGGGCTTCCTTCAAAGTGCGACGGTGGTGCTCCATTTGCACCAAGGCTTCTTGAGCTTCTTCTTCTGCTGACATGAGGAGAGCCTGGCCTTCCTCAGTCAAGTCCGGATCGGACATCATCGAGAGGTAGTCGCCCTTGTCATCCTCAGCTTCGGGAATGTCATCCTCAGTCCACAAGGCCTGGGAACGATTGTTCATATCCCGTCGCCTGAGGTCATCATCAGCCCATTGATTCCTCAGTTCTTGGGCCACGCGCTCATAGGAGAAGTCGCCACGAAGTGCGGCGATCACCATGTTCCGCTCATTGGTATCCAAGTTTGCATCAAAGAGCAGGTACCATCCATGCACAAAGTCAGGAAGCAACTCAGGCGCTTCCACCATCCACTTGGCATCACCAGCCCACGAGTCACGCCAGGAGCTCCTGGCCCATGGGTCCTGCCACCACTGAGAGTCACCTTGATGGCCCACAGACCACCAGTCTTGTTGGCTTTGGACTTCCGTCGGATCACCTCCATCTGACTGTGCTGGAGTCTGCTCAGCACCAGGCTGTGCAGCCAAAGGGTCACGAGCTTCCTGGAACTCGTCATCACCCCTCGAGCTGGTGGGATGATATCGATCCCACGCACCATGCGAGGAACTCCACCGAGAACTGGTAGAAGGTGTCCACATGGAAGTAGTGCCATGACTCTTCAGCACCCGCAGCAAACCCTGACATGCTCGGGCATAAGTCTCTGACTTCCTGGTGATGTATTCATTCATGCTTTCTCCTCGCCTCCGGCGAGAATGTTTGAAGAACTTGCTCAGGTGCTCGGTCATCTCGGGCATCTGAGGCAGCCCAAGTCGGCTGCGAAGGTGAGCAAGGAGCTTGTCAACTCCCCCCTCATAGGAGACCCATGTTGGATCTTTGCCCACTATGAAGCGCCTTGCTGTCCCCATCAACTCGGAGATCAGCCTGGGCGCACACAAGTACCTCTTGTGGTATGGTGTGGCCTGCTCCCAGAGCTGTGCACATTCTTCATACTCTTGAAACGTACTGGCATCTCCATCCCAAATTGGTATGCCATCTTTGGATCTCTCGATCCGCTTCTGCTTATCCGCCATGCTTTCCACCAGCGGCTCCACGCGGCCAGTGGCTAGAGGTCCCTGGATCGCTAGCAACCACGCCCCCCGCAAGGGGCTCCGCTACCGTGCTAGCGGACAAGCTGCTCAAGGTCAATATGGCACCGCTCAGATTGGACAGCTACAAACCGGAGGGGTGGAACACGCCTCAAATGCGAAGGCTGCAAGAATAGTGCATCTGAGCGCTGTTGTTCAAACAGCATGCTATATATATCGGAATATAATAGATGGACATATATGGGAATCTTGAATCTTGAACAAGAAATGAAACCACAATCCAGGAAAAAGCAACATTGATCCGCGGGATCAGCAAACCGTTGGAGCCTGATGTGCTGCAGAAAACACTGGTAGAAACACATACCAAACAGTTGTGACCTGATATTATAATAGAGTTTGCCTCCACAAAACTGCCTGTGTATGATGATGTAGTAAATGAACATGATTTTTTGTAGATGATGTCTGGGGTGAAAAAAGAAGGTACGGCGTTCAGATTGTCAACTACCCACCTCCACATGTTTTTGATTGGCACTGGCTGATGGTTTCAAGCAAGATCCGCGGTAGTACCGTAAGATATGCCCTGAATGATTCCCCTCAGCTCGTTGCTCGTTGCACTACCACCCAGGTAGGATGCAACATCATTAAAAACAAAACAAGAAAACCAACCGATCATGCTTTGATTGCACAGCAATGAAACATACCAGGTAACCACCAGTGGTTTACCCTGAAAATGACACATACCCTTGTTCAACATGACTATATATATATATATATATGTCCCAATCCTTTCCCATTCAAGTACTTCCAAAGAACACGTAAGGTTCTCATCCTAACTATACAAATTCCCATGGTCTGGTTTCCTATATCATCGCATATATGGGTTTGTGTGCTGAACATATGGTACCTCTAAATCCATTGGTTAACCATCACTTCCCCTATTGAAATGTCCAATATTATTGGAAATTCGGGGTATCCCCTATTTTCAGACAAAGCCATATAATGTGGGTAAAACAATAATAAACCATCCATTTGGGAAGGGTTTATACCACCTATTTATGGTGAAATTGGGGATGGTTTATTGTTTTACCAACATTCTTCCTATGAAACTACCGGCAGCCCTGCCGCCTTGCCGCCCATCCCCGGCCTTGCCGCCAGTGGCGGACGCCACGATGAGCCTGTCCTGCTTGGCCAAAGGATCCTGCGGACCGTGGACCTCCAGGACTTTCAACTCGGAAAAAAATGGGATGAAGGCGATATACGATTCTTGTAGTTGTATATAGTAGAACCAAGGATACATACTGTAATACATATAATAACATATAACATCATAATATACAAGTATTGTATATGTATGCAACATATAATGGTATATTTATATAATGGGATACATAATGGGATAAAATGGCCAGGGATACATTTATAATCATATATATATATATGCAATGTTAGTATGTGTATATAATATATACATATATATATATTTACATTTATGGGATATATAAACAGCTGACTATGGGTGCTATGGTCATTCATCCCCATTTCATGTTAACCAAAGCATATTGATTTAATGGATTCGCATATATTTCTATGAGAATGGATTGATGACCCCAATATGGCTGCATGTGAGTGTAAAATCATGTAAAATCCAATTCTTGACCATGCCACGCATGACATATTCCAATTGGCAAAGGAAGAAAACACACACATTTTAGTCATTTCATTGAAAAAAAAAGCTACAGGATACGGCAGCGGTGAAGTGACCCTCAGAAACAGGGAGGAAAAGGTCGCATTGAAGGCTGCGCATGACAATCAACAGAACAATTGGGTGTTTCTCGAAATTGGGGTACCCTCTGGTAACTTAATGTAGCTATGGAAAATCACCATTGTAAGTTTTCAGGTAGATCATAGTAAACCATCATAAATCCAGAAATGGGCAATTATCCATAGCCCAAAAGCATTAGTTTCCACATTAACACATGACCAATGAAGTGGATAAAACATGGGGTCCCCATTTTACCATCAAGGGATGGGTCAACAACCGAGGGATACTCCACAATCGTCCAACATTAATATCCCACAACATAAAGACATCTCCCAAAACATCCCAACACATCATTCTCGCCATGTCTTGTGGCATCCAGGGTCGAGTTTTGACCGCTGAGCAAACTCGCTCCTGCTTGTCAAGGAAGACTTCAGAGCCGCAGTGGAGCTTGTATGGTCGCCTCCAAATGGAGAGGCGTACGCCATTGTTGCTGGAAGTTGAGAAGGGATAGAAAACACCAGCATGGCTGTATGGGGAAATCACCAGAATATGCGAATTTCAACAAACTTGATATGACACCAACTTTGATCTGGGAGACATTGATGGATAAAGTCATAACTTTCCAGTCCCTGGATTTTGCGGGACCTGAGACAATAACTCTGTCGATGGAGCCCGAGACACAGCCGGGCAAGTGGCTGTCAAGCACCATTTTGCTTGGCCATAATCCGCAATATCAAGTGGTAAACTCAATGCCATAAACCGTCCCATTAACCAACCATGACTGCGGGGTCATTTTACATTATCCCAGCTAGACGTTTGAACGGGGTGTACCCAATGCCAAACACCTCAAACTTGGGGATGGTTCATTATTAGATTTACCACATTTCTTAGGATGATATTTGTATATGGAGGTTTCCTAAAATGGGGGTACCCCTAAATCATCCTTTTTAGTAGGATTTTCCATTATAAACCATCTATTTAGGGTACCCCAATTTTAGGAACCCCAATCATAATCCCTATGCATGGCTGTTGAGAACTTGGTTTAATTCCTCATAAAGTACAGGGATTATTGAACTATTGGATGATAGACCCGAACATTTGGGGACTAGCATTTGGCTTAATAATGTCAATCCCCAAAATAGCTACTAGATGTCATTAGAATTGATGAGGATCCCCCAAAAAAAAAAATATCATCTACTATGCGCCATTTGAGCATTTGGACTATTGAAACATATTAAACTATTTGGATCTATTTGGGATAATTAGTATATAAATGTATATAACCACCCCCAACATGTGTGGCTTTTCCCTTTCGACTTAGGACTACGCCGATGAACAAGTACCTCCTGAGCCTTGCACCCGCGCTGTCTGGGCGCATCTTCCTTTGGGGGGACGGCCTGGCGGGACGTTTCGTAGCGAGGTGTTTTTGATGACTTTGAGCCCTGAACAGGCCGTGTTCATTGGATTGGTTTAAGGGAAAATCTACAGGAAACCATTGATTTTCCCATGAAATATAGGAGTTTCCTGTAAATTTTCCCATTAACCAATCCATTGACATGTTCATCCATTCTCCTCATTCATATCTCAGCATGAAAAACAACATGAAAAACACATCAAAACCAGGTTCCATTCTTCCCTCCGGACTCCATATCCACTGACACCGAACTCCCAAAAAACCGCAGGTGCAGCTGCCTCGGCCAACAGCTCCGGAAAGGCCCAAGAGAGCAAGATGCTCAGAGACTGCCTCCTGTGCTACTATTTGTGGATGGTTTCTACCACCCTTACCACCCAAGAAAATGGTGATTTTGGGGATGGATTATCTTTGGATCTACCACATTCTTGTCAGTTGTAGGGTGTTTTATGCTTTCAAGCTGAAAAGTACAAGTCAGTTGGGATTTTTCGTGTGGATCATCCTCCCTTAAACAGGCTGGAAAGTAGATGTTTGAAACCAATCAGGTGTATCTTGGCTGGAATTGTCAGATATTCGGAATTGGACCCAATACTCCATAAATGTTTGAGTCAATTGATGTCATCCAAAATGTTCAGGACTTCAACATAGTTCTAATGTCTACTAAAGCTTGGTATCTTTGGGGAAAAATCGTCCTGAGTGGCCTCACCAAGATGTTGAAAGGATTTATCATGGACCAATCCTCTGGAATGTGAGCCAAACTCTTGCATCTTCTAGACTGATCTGGTCTTGTCAACAAATGCATCCAACTCTTAGATACAATATTTAGTCATCCACAAAATAGATAGAGAAAAGTTGGAAAACTGGAAAATACTGGGGAATTTCCTCATCTCTACCATTCATTTGGAGGTTGTTATACTTTGAGTCTCTTCCTCACCACCCCCGCCCCATATCCCATCGTGTGCCAATGATGTCAATGGCAAGTCACTCCCAGTCCCTTTGCGACTTTCCAGCTTCGACCTTTCGAGCAGCGGTCGTACTCGTAGGTGGATTTTTCAAAGCAAGCCATTGCTAGGCCGTATGAAATTGCAAAATGATAATGTGGAGTCATCACTGTTTGAAATTCATGATAATTCCATCGAAGTCCCAATGATGACTCCCCTATGTTTTCCAAAATCCGCAAAAATAATTCCAATTGGGCGAAGTAATACGGCAATCCCCATGATCGTTGCAGCCTTCCGCAGCTGTGCAAGGCCCTGCAGCTGTGCTGAAGCCTGGCCGGCGATGAAGCCTGGCTGGCCTGGTGATTTACAAACCATAGGAAAACATGGAAACACAATTGAAACACATAAAGTGACCCTTGTGGTTTGATCATCTTCTGGTTTGTATCTTCGCTTTTTGGCAATCTTTGTATCCAAATCCAGACTTGACGTTTCACAGTGTGCTATTGTGGGTCTAAGTGTGTTTCAAACGTCGCATTGGTAAAACGAACTTGGTGAAGCCATCACCAGCCTAAACCTGGCCGAAAAAAGGCATGTCAATTTCTACAGTTCATCATACAGCTCTTGGTAAAATGACTCATGATGAAATGTTGTCTCTATCGTGTGGTCGGGAAAGTCATTGTAGCTCCAGGAGGCCCCATTGAACGGCTTGTAATTAATAGGGAAGATGGACACAACCATCGCTCCGAACTGTTCCCTCCAGTTCCAACTCTCACCGCCTAGGCGAAGTCATCACTTTCGGACCATCATTTCGCCTGTGCCATGCTCCCAGATCCTGCCTTCAGAACTCGTTCCCGAACACTGTGAAGGACCTGCTGTGCAGCAAGGATTTAACCCGTAACATACTGTAAATGGTGATTTAAGAGGCAGTCTTTATACGGAATTGATCGGAATTTGCATAATATAGTTACCAAGTTGGGGGTTATCTCGAAATAGGAGGTTCCAAACCATATTCAAATGACCTAAGACCTAAGGAGTCTGTATATAAAAGATTGCCCTATCAAGCAGATGTCTTGACGATGGCACAATGGCCATAGACACCGCTAGACTCATCGATCGAGCAATACATCCCTGCCCAATTCAGACCCACAGGGTGTGGTAGACCCATGCAAACAATCATCAATTCCCCGAAAACTCAAAATCGTAGCCTAAGTGTAGGCTACAATCCATCTGAACAGTTAACACGTTCTTATCTAATAGAAACACCCCAAAACCCAACAAAGAGATGCCACAGAGACCTGCTACCAACCGATTCCCAAACTCAGGCGGTGGTGCTCCGCTGGTTGTGGAGCTGTCTTGCAAGGCCAGCATTCTGGCCTGACGTTGATGTTGTCGCAAGGCCATGCAGGCCATGAGACTTTCCTGAAACCGGCTACCTTTAACCAATATTGGGATGCATGGATGCATATGTACCATATATAATTATATATATATATACACCATAGATGATACACACTATCATTATTTTTTCCATGTGGAATGTGATATATCAAATGATACAAAATGATTCAAAATCATACATATACACATATCATTATACAAAAATACATATATCCATACATGTATAATATTGTATAATCATATATTATCATATGGATATAAATTGCCGACTTGCTGGTTCGCTGGCTGTAGCCATGAAGCCACCAAGTTGATGCTGTGGCGTGGTACGTCTTCATTCCACTGACCTCTCCTACATCCCATGTCCACCCTATCCTATTGTTCCATCCATCAGGTCATATTATGACCATCATTTTGGAATCATTCCGCACATCTCACGCTTTTGATCCGCTGGTATTTGCAGAAGAATCTAGAATCCGGGACTCATGATTGCCATGGTTCCTCCACAAAACCACACAGGAGATATTGGCATGTTTGCCGCTAGTGCAAATCAGATCAAGCGACGTCAAACAATTTTAATGTTTGCCATGTTTTCTGATAAATTGACATGTCCGGTTTTCATATACCCCTAGCTAGAACCCAATTATGTGTCCTCTTTTAGATATGTGTGGACGCTTGGCCGTCCATTTCATGGGCCTAAATCCTCCAACATAAGGTCATGTGAAAAGGTTGCAGATAGTAGACCACAGCGGAAACCGATTTTGATTTTCACACCTGGATTCTGGGCTGTAACTAGTGAGTAGTTGCTTACAATTCTTCATTTAACATAATAGGGAAAAACCAATGGTTTTGGAGAATCCCAATTTTGAGAAACACCTTCGTGGCCCTCATAAGAGATAGACATGCATTTCCAGCATGATAGTTCAATGATGTTTCCTCCACAGTTTCCAGGTTTCAAACTTTTCAACAAGTACAAATTTTGGGGATGCTATAACTATAGTACTGTATACATCACTGAGATCCCCCATAAGTTCCTTTCAATTCCTATCGGATTGCTATCAACTCCCTCTGAATTTCCTCTGGATTCCATTGCCTTCCAATCCCTATGAGATCCATTTAAACAAACGTATACCCTTTGACTATTGAACATAGCCATGGAAAATCCCCCATCAATGGAGGTTTCTAGCTGGAAAAATCATCCAAAAATTGCCAGCTATTCCATGGCTATGTTAGTCATAACCAGAGGGTAGATCTAATAATCCATTCAGAATTCCCATGAATTTCCCGTGACATCTCCATGAACTCCTGCCTGGCACCGTCCCTTGGCTGCGCCTCAAGGTTCACCCCATGCGTCTGACGTCCACCGCGCAGCAGGTCCTTCTCCTCCAAGACCGCTGCCAGGTCCTAAGCCCCGCAGCCCCCGTTTCCCTGGGCCATGGGATACCATGTGTCTAAGAATCCCTAGATCCTATGAGCATGGATTGATGACCAGAATTCAATAAGCTTAGCAACTTGTGTACTTGTGTATATTTGGATGAAGACTACTACAGTAACCACTTTGTTTTGTCTAACCAGCATGGCCATTCCGGGTACCAAATTTCCAGACTAACCCATGTTCATCCAGAAGACATTCAGCAAGAATAGTCAGTTCTTGTGGGTTGATTCGGAGCCCTATAGGAACCTCCAAAAACAAGAGAGAGAGAGAGAGAGAGAGAGTGGTGTTACAGTACACATTGATAGTGGATTTTCCCATTACAAATGGTGATTTTCCATAGTTATGTTAGTTTACCAGAGGGTATGGAATCTGTGTGCGAACCTAAAGTCTGTGAACAAAAGTGATTGCCCGCTGACACGCCACAGCCTGAATCGCCTTGACCAAACAGCGCGGCAACAATCCTTTTTTTCGTCGCGGAGGACGTTCGCCCTCGAGTGAAACACTTTGAAGGTGTTCTTCAAGAAGTATGCCCTCTCTGCATAAGTTGCATGGAAGTGGAAACCCCACTTTCTTGATTATTCTTGCATGTCTTTGCAGGGTTTTCCTGTTGGAAAAGGCGGCTTTCTCACTTCCGCGTTCCTTCCCCAAAGGGCAACATTCAGCATTACCATTCACTCAGCAGAAGCATGTTTCACTTCCGCAGTGAGCCTAGGACCGGGAGAAGGATATGAACACTGCTCCCCTAATCCATTTAAAGTACGCTGACCTAGTTCTTCTTATTCATCCAGGCGACTTC
>BGPT01001059.1:179113-197498 GCA_003297045.1 Symbiodinium sp. clade C Y103
TCATGAAATGAACCGTTTGAAACCCTGAATTTGTGGTATTGAAACTGCATGGGAAACAATTAACAATGAAAGCCATGTGAAAAATTGCCGACATTCTCCAATTTCGCTCACCACAAGAAGGGCAAATACTCAAAATCATGGCCTTCAAAATTAGAGACTTTCATAGTTTCATCAAATCCGGGAAAAAAAACATATAGGTTTGTCTAAAAATAGTGTATCTATGTGTATCTCTAAATCCACAGCCATAAAATTAGAATTTTCCCCTATGAAAATTATCCATTTTGGGACGCCAATGGTGATCCCATTGATACACCACAGGCCGCTGCCAAGGTTCTGGAAGCGGATGTGGCTGCGTGCCATCGATGTCAGAGGCATCCTGGGACTCTATTGAGCCCAAGACGCATGTCCCACAGCATCCATAGCATCCATGGTGCTGGTGAATTTATCTACACAACTGGGCCTGTTTTTGTTGGATATTTTTGTTCAATAAGTGCGATATATGATGCATCTGGACGTCCCCGAATTTCCATCACGGATTTGTACGTGTACCGTATACATCCTTATACTATACATCTCCAAACAATGGTCCCTATGAACAATCACTATACCCAGCCAGAATTGGTTGTTATCTAATCTCAAGGTACTACATAGTATAATTACAAGTGATGCATGACTCACACACATAAATAAAACCATGTCATCATGTGAACTACCATGCAAAATGTCGCCAATATTGTGCCTAAATCACGCAGTTACAGATGGATACATTTCTATCCACTTTGTTCCGATGCTGTCCCCATGTTTGTGGTTTTTCAATTTCATCTCAGGCTTAATAGTCCTTGCTCCCCCCCGGCCGGCACAGGCATAGGAATTTGTCTGAAAATGCAATACCCCAAAATCATCTGTGGTTTGAACTGTTTAAAATGTAATTTTTCACCCACAAACATGCCCATGAAATAAAAGGAAACAACAAATTCCGCGGCAAACAGACTGAACAGTTGGTGGGAAGTTCTGTTGTTTGCCACTCCAATTGATTTCCCAAAATATGTGCCGCTTACCCTTTGGTAATCCAATTTTGCACTTGAACGTCCACCATGTACAATTGATGTTCCCAGCTGTACACGGGGATTTTTGAGTTTAAACCATGTAATGTTTGATGATTCAATAGTTGTCTAGTTATATCCCATTAGAATCAAATCCCTATATTTTGATGGTCAAATCCCTATCAACCACCATAAACCACCATGAATTCCCATTGAATCGCCATTTTTTGATAGTTACATTTCCATTCCCACGGTGCCATCCATGACTCCACATCTGCCAGGCTGCCATGATGGACCGTCCAGAAGCGCGAAAGGCCGGCTGCGGAGGAACTTCCGAGGAGGTGAACTGATAACCTCCGGCGATGGCCGGAGATGCCCCCATTTCATGGGGAACAAAATCCTATGTTATTAAATACGTGTATCTATATTGTGGATGACAATGGTGTTTGTATGTATTTGTTATATATATATATATATCGTGATATAACTAACATGCGTGATGCTGTGGAAAATTTCAATGGGGAAAAAGGAAAATGTGAATAAATGACGAGTTCTGGTTAATGATGATTTTAAATGGTTGACAATCCCCAGAAGCTTGGCTAGAATATGGATTATATTGACGCTCTCACCTTTTATGCTAAGCAAGGTAAAGTCGGTAGAAAAATTAGTTTGACAACACCACTCTACCCTCGGTCCTCGGCTCGCGGATGTTGAAACATTTGAATAATAATTTCTCCGTAGCCGTTTGATTTGAACCAAAAAGCAAAAATTGCATGGGCGTGAGGAAATCGATGGGGGTATATCACCTATAGCCTATAGCCCTTTTCCGTGAGGCGGTCATAGTGGGGAACTCCTTCGGTCGAATTGGGAAAAATAAATCGGGTGTCTGATCCCTTAAACGAAACCAAGTGAAACAAATTCCGGACCAGCGACAGTCTGAGTTGGCATTGTGCTGTGAATGACTAAGCTGAATTCTGGTGGCTTGCTTTGTTTCTGTTTGCGTGGTTTGCAGTTACGGACTTATAATGACTGACATGAAGTAGGAGGTGCAGAAGGATTGCGTAGAGTTGCTGTGTATATGTCACATCAATCAAGTTGGCTGTTGCGAAATGAAAATGTCGCGCACGAGGTTTTGACAGGGCAGGCCGAGGCTGACGGTGCAAGGCTTCGCGTGGCCTCTTCAACTGTTTTGTTTGCTTCTTTTTAAAGGAAAAGGGGTGCAAAAAAAATCGAGTGCTCATGTTTCTGATGCACACGAGCTGCTGCGAAGAATTGCTTACTGATATCCTGGAGCATCCCCATTTAGATGATACAAACCACCTCCAGCGTTTTTTTTTTTGAATTTGATCGCTTTTCCCAGGTTGCTACTTAAAAATATCGATGCGCGAATGTGAGTATCATTAGATGCTCCAAGTCAATATCTATACACATATCATATCTATATTATTCTATATTTATTTATTCAATGTAATTGCTTTGAAATTTGATGCTCTTTTTGCAAAACGTTTCCTTGGTTCTTACCATCCCTGCGAACTTCTTCGAGGCTCATTCGATTCTCATTGGTTTGATTGAAAGAAACATGCGCAGGCGTGAGCTCTTGTAAGGCTTCACGCTGCCTTTTTTTGTAAGAGTATGTAAACCTCTATCTTCCAACTGTTGTTTTCCAACACTTCCTTTAGTAAATAGCTAACACACTCTTCATGCTACCCTCTGAAGAAAAGAACATTTCAACACGCTCGTGATGTTGCATTGTTGGACTTCCTATAGTAATCGCTCTGAAGAAATAACAAGTGGTGATGTTGCATATTTAGATTTCCTATAGTGATGGCATGTAATAGCTAACTCGCTCATGATGCTACGCTCCGAAGCATAGAACATTCTAACACGTTCTTGATGCCTCCGCAAACCATAGCATCTTGGAAATTCACAAACAAGTGAACTGTTTGAAGCAAAACTTAGAGGTTTTTGCAGGAACGAAAACACCGGACGAAGCCTGGCAATGTCTTCAAAACGATGTTCCATCAGAAATATAAGCCAAACACAAAACATCGAGGAACATCAATGCCGAGCTTTGGGACTGGATCTTTAGTTGGCGGTGGCGTAAAAACTGTCAAGGAGACACCTGCAAACATGGCAGAGCTATTTCACAGATAGAAAAGACAAATCAGCGCTAAGCTCAACATCCCAGCGCCGCTGTCCCCGGCATGACCGTGTTTGTCCGCAATTTGAGGATTACCCTCTGGTAAACTAACATAACTATGGAAAATCACAGTTTTTTTTTTTTTTTTTTATGGGAGAATCAACTATATATAAATGGCCATTCTCAATAGCTACGTTTAATTACCAGAGCCAGAGAGTAAATCATATCAAGTCGCAAAAGATAATGGCAAATGTTGATTAATCAATTGTCCCACTATACGGCCCGTCTTGCACTATCTTCATGTTCAAGTGACTAGAATCCAAAGATAGCCATTATTATCCATTGTCGTGGGATTTAAACATAAAAATGGAGCTATCTTAAAGTAATAATTTGAATTTAGAAACTGGGTCAGGAAACGGTGGATGTGAATTCATGTTTCCACAGTTACCACTTTTTACTGGAGCAAAGCATCAAATGGGGATAAATAAAGAGAATCAACCAAGTACTAAAACTACCATATATCCATAAATATATTCAATGAATTGATATAACATATTGGATATAACCATCAAGTGAAATACATGTAAAACAGGTATCAATAATGATGTTGTTGTGGTGATAAACTGAATTTCATTATCCCCAATGACTTGCCAAACGATTGCTGTATACAACACCCATAATTGAAGATGTAGGATGATTTATGGCATTGGGTGTAATTGATGTTGGTTGAAGTTCATTGAAGTTGCATGTATATTCGTTCTTGACCTGCAGCTTTGGCTACACCCCTTAAGAATGGTGGTTGGATGTTTGGTATCTACATCTCTGAAATGATATGGCACCATACGCTTTGTCGAGATCGAAAGTGAACCACAGAATCCACTGACCAACTATAGCACGTGCCAACAGTTGGCTTCATCTACGTCTTTGTTCCTAAAAAATAGATTCCACCAACCAGTTGAAACATATCGAAATACCATTCCACATCCTCATCTTTGTGAATGAAATTCCAATTTCATCAAATGTCTTATGAATGTCACCGACTCCTCCAATCTTTATGGATGGAGTCCATTCGCACAACAGCGACTTACCACAGATGTGCAAAATCAACCATCCATCATATATATATATATATATATTATAAACTAGTTTTCCATGTATCTTTCTTAGTTTACCAGTACCTCAGGGTCTGGTCCATTTATGGTCTTTCACAGATCCAGCGGTTGAAACATAGTGGTTCACCATGGTCTGATCCTTGGCCAAGGAACTCTGCGTCAAAAGGTCCACAATGCAATTGGAACGCCGTCGCTCCCGGACGATGGGCTTCTTGGGTTGCGCATAATCGATGTCAGAGGTTCCTGATGGAAATCCATCTAATTGTGGGGACTAATTGGTATCAATGATGGGTTCAGGATGGTTCCGGAGGATAGCTGTAGATCCTAACAGTGACTTTGCAGCGCCTGATTCCCACTGTCCCAAAGATATTTAAGTGTGATCAATTCCTCAAAGCAATGATAGACCAATAGACAAAGCTTGACGGATCTGCAGGATTCTGCAGGTACGCCTCAAATCTGTCCCGCAGTAGCCTTTCAAGTCACTGACAGTCATTCAAACACCTGGCAATGACACAAAGCTGAAGCGAACTCCCTTCCAAATCGTTTGAAACTGCATAAAGTCGAAATGAAAGTTGCATAAATCAAATACAGGACATGTTCATGTTCCATTTTATATCATTTGTGGCAGCCTCAGATACCTCTCAGGTCTTTCTCCGAGCGTCGTAAGGACATGTCCTGCGGCCTCCGCTTCGGCTTGATGGGCGGATACAGCTCTTTTGAACGACTCTTTGGAACCTCTTCCTCGGCAAAATCCGTCGCCAGGCTGGGGATCTAACCATGGTGGGCCATGGGATGAGGTAACTGGTAACTGGACGAAATAAACGACTGAAAAATACATCCATTTACTAACTATAGATTATATTATATTGTATTTATAAACCACATCAAATCCTAATCAAAAATCAATTCATGAACTTTATAGTTAACTATTTCCATGGCCCATCCACAAACCAGGTCAGTTGCCAAGTTTCTGGTTCTTCCCTTCGGATATCCTTCCAGGGAATCGGGGCGCCCGTTTGACTAGTAGGATGCGACAGCAACGGCTGCGCACGATCCAAATCCTCCGTCACCAAGGAACGGTCATAGTCCTGCCGTGCCACAAACCATGGTTGCTTGTTGAGCGGCGGTATGGTACATATGGCTATTGATGTTTCCAATTATGAAACCTGGTATAAATATGAGTATGTAATATAGACTTAATGTCTAACATCGACTTGCATGATTGAAGATGACTTAACTATGGCAGAAATGAGCTTATGTTTTCTCACTGGAAACAATTTTGCGATTGCTGGCCCCTTCAGGTGACATGGTCACACATCGACCCATGCGCCCATGCCATGACACTCACTAATGGCTTAGCGCATAGCGCCCTAAATATGCATTTGGCTTCAACCAACCAACGTCATTGAATATAATTTGCAAGTAACACACAATACATCTTAACATCTCATATATGACAAATTGGTTCTGTTGTAATCAAACATGTTTAATATCACCCAACGTTGTGAACACTGATTAATCTGATTACAATATGTTAGCATCTCAGAAATTCCGTGTGTACATCATGAACCAATTCTTCATTTGAGGCGCTCGTTTCATGCTCAACTCCCTCAAGAACCGAGCGACTGCTGAACCCAGTTGCGTCCTTGTCGAACCGCAAAGGGCCAGGTGGCACATCTGACTTCTTGATCACATCCTCAGCAATGCGAGCATGTCAGCATGGGATACACTGGGTCAAAGACCTGATATCCTAGTGACGATCTCAAAGATATGAACAGTGTGTGCATATGTACATATATAAAACTATTGATATATATATATATATACGTATATATGTGTTTTGTATAATTATAAAACTATATATATATAATTAAATAATTCTATATATATATATATATGTAAAAAACTGATATAATTATATAGATTTAATGATACAATGATATAACTACATATTTAATGAAATAATTATAGATATATATATATAATTATATATAAAATAAATCTGTTATATAAATATATATATATACATACATGATTAAACATAAAAATATATACAAAATTAGATAGTTATATAACTATATATATAATCATATATATATAGATAGATATGATATGTATATATATATATATATGTATATATATATATATATGTACGAAAATTGTGTGTGTGTGAAACCCACTATCTTTCACGCGGGCATGAATTTACCATTGAAATCAATGTGTCTGTAGAAGTCTTTTTTCAACAAGTAGTATGCAGGGGGCAGTGACAGAGTTTATGGAATCACTGCCAACGAAGAGGCCCACATTCTCTGGTGATGCATTGGGAGACGTCCTAATGTGTACCTGCAAAGTTGTTGTGATCACAAGTTACTAATTCGAGGCTGTTTCAGGTTTCTATGTTCCTGTTGCCTTTCAACCGATCGATCTGTTACCCTGATCTGCCCAGGATTTTGGACTTAACCTCAAGGCGTGAAGAAGGTCATCATTCCAAAGTTCCATCACCGAGTAGTAATAACATACTCCGACATACTCCCATCTGCAGTGTGTGTGTGTGTGCATGCGTGCTGACAATTTAGGGGAAAACTCCCAATCTACTGGTCAATCACAATAGTCCTTCTTACTTTGGGAGGTATTCCCAATTTTCAGACCCCTATCTTCAGACCGCCATATAGCAAGAAAACATATCTTGGGAAAAACATGGAAATGCAAAAATAAACAAATCGGCTCTGGTTTCAGGTAAAATCAAGCTGTCTGGGGAAACTATCCAGCTACTGCTATGAGTGGGACTGGTTGAAATTCTTGGGTTTGAATGGACATGTGGTGTACCCCTGCGCTTGTCATTTCAAAAGGGAAAAACATGAATATCATTAGAAAATACAATGACACCTAGAAAGGGCTGATGATTCTTGGTTCAACCATGTTCAACAATCCTATTTCATTTGTCAATAGAATCTACTGTAAGCCTTACATAGTCACGTTGATTGATCAATGTTGCTGGCCAAAAACTTGTTTGTTGCACTTAAACCCATGATGTTCACAGATTGGGGATAAGCACAAATTTGAGGAGTACCAGAAATGTGCCATGACATTGGCTGATTTTTTTTTGTTGGTTTCCAGTCATGTTGGTAGCCATCCATCTGTCTGCTTGGGTCCCTCTAGTCGAATGCCGTCAAGACTCCAGCGTCATTCCTTCGTGTCGCGCAGGACACCTGTTGAAGAGCTCAGAAATCCCATATCAAGAGCTCTTACTAACCTTCAAAACGACTTGATCTTCTGCTGGGGAGGTCCACTCATCTATATGGAGGATTTGGAGCTGTCTGCCAAACCCTCGCAGACATTTATGCATGTCCATAGCTTTATTTGTACATGTGTTTGTCTTCTGAAAAAAAAAAAAAAAACATGATTGATTATCATGCTGCTCATTACATACCATGCCCATTTTGGGGCGCACCCTATTAAAAAAACAAAAAACATAATAACTTTCCATCGCCAATTCAAACCTGCCGGAGGTTTCTGAAGAAGTCAGGATGGACAATCGAACAATCCAACCTGGCATTTTCCTCTCTGGCGTAAGGACAGCCCTTCTCCATCTCTTTCCTCGGTCGCAGCTGCTGTCTGTGGATTTCTTGACCCTTCCTTCCGACATAGATTCTGTCATGGACTGATTTAGGAAACACCACTAGCAACTCGCTGTTCCTTCATGGTTAAGTCTGCAGGTCTCACAACATCTGGGCATGAGATGGCATGAGTAGAAACTGTTGGACTCTTTTGATTCTTCAATGTTCTGCATGAAAACTCGTAAGGTCTCTCAAAATCTGGGTAATGAGTCTCAAGTGATACCCTGCTACCCTGGTTTTCAAAACCATGAGTCTCGAGTCACACCCTGGTAATCCCTGGTAGTTAGTTTGGTTTTCGCAGCCAAAATAATTGGTATCCTCTGCTCATCAAACGTGGCCAACTGGAGACTGAAGCCATGGTCATGGGAAGATTGAATTCATTAATCCCATCCAAAAATATCAAAAATCGGCAAGAACATCATGATTTGGTATCAGATTTACATATATCTATGGAATCGATGGAACCATCTATGGGGTGTTTAGTGTTCTTGGATTTGCTTCAGGGGACAATAGAAAATAACACATATTCCCAATAGATTTCCCATTCCTGGTGGAGCTTCCGGGAAAATAGAAAACATCTTCAGCAAATCCAAGAAATTTAAGACAGGGCGTGGTAAATGACCTATTTTTTCACATCACCTAACAAAAAAGGGGCTACATTTTCTCCAACACATAGGTCTTTAAGTGATGTGACAAAACATGTTCAGCAAATCCAATCGAATCACATTTACTTCCACGATTTCCCAGCTCTAAACCTCCATTTGTTTCGGGGGACTTGCCATATGTTTCCATGATTTCCCATAGTACCAGGGGGCTGGGATTATTTTGAGGCCATCTCCTCCCTGCCGTGCTGGGCATCATTGTCATCTCAGACAGCTTTGGTCTCCCACCAGCCGCTCCCAGTGTGGGGATCTCTTTGGGAGGCGTGTCACCACGCGATAAGCCACCAAAGTAAACGCTGCCATGCTTCATGGCTGGCTAAAGTTCAACTATTTGTAAAACTCTTGGCGGGAAATGATTTTTGTGGATCATGAGCAGTAAAGCAACAGGGGGATATAATTGGGTGATGATAGGGGGTAATACATCCCAATATATTGATTATATACTGCCTAATTAACAAAAAAACACAAATTCTCATGTACTCGTACACATATCTATGTTGGCAATGGTCATTAACCATGATTTGGGAATCCCTGTTAACCAACTTTTGCTCAAATCAATACCATCATCACCAAAAACTTAACGGACTTGAAGTATTCTTGAACGAGGGTGCATGGCATGATCATACTTGGATTGTGCTATGTCTAGATGCACCTGGTCTGTCTTGCTGTCTGACTTGTACTTGGAACGCTGAAGAAATCTACACGCATTGATTCAACAGTTGGATCATGTCATGTTAGAAGACCAAACAGGCACAAAATCATGCATCAATATATAATCATCAATATCATGATATTATGTATGGTCATGTATGGTCATCCTTGCTTGAGCGGCAAAAATACAGGCCATCTGCAACCAGTGGTCTTGCTCTTCCTTGGGGACCAAAGAGGTTTTGGCTGCCACAGAAGCAGCATGGCTACCTCCAAAGATCTGCAAAGTATCAAAGGGAAAAAACACGGCAAACAGTCCGATGTTACATGATTCCCAACTGAGCAAGGCAGTGTATTTCTTGTATCTGATCCTTATCAAGAAACGACCTCAACACTCCGGCAGCTACGGCTCCCTTTGTTTGGTGCTGCGGATGGTGTCGCTGCACTTGCATAAACTCAACCGCTCTTTCAAAAGAGCGGTGCGACATGATCAGTCATCGGCTGGGCGAATCAAGCACTTGCCAATGATCAAGAACATTTGATCAATCCTTAAAAGTGGCTGCAGTCTTAGAACAGCGGCCAAGTCAAGCAATGAAAAGAGGGAACATGAAAAAAACATATGGATTTCTCGACTCTGTAGGTCATGTCCATCGTGCAGAAAACATGTGGTTTGAATATTGTAGTAGTTTCTCAAAAAAAATGCAAAGGTGTCAACGTACTGAATGGCAATACATCTTTGTTTTTTCGCGGCAAGCGGGAAACAGCATGCCGGCGAGTCAAAAAGTAGTGCACCAGGCTTACCGATTTTGTGCTAGCATCGGAATCCGGAAATTGGACAGATTCACTCGCCTCTAGTCATTGCATATTTGGTACATCTATGTATACATCTATATATATCATACAGTATTACAGTATACTACAGCATGAATTATACACTTGGACTTCCACATTTCAACACATGGGACATGCGAATCCCAGCACTTGACAGGGTTAGATATTGGAAACAGACCAGGGTTAGCACTTGACCAGGCTTGACCAAGCTCATCATCTTTCATGCTGCAGGGGTCCAGGAAAAAAGAACAGATTTCTCAAATGGTGGATCAACCAATGGAAGAAACTCTAAAGAAAAACATACTTCAGGTGTTGTGGCTTTGGTTTCCAGCTGTTCTATGCTTTTGGCGGGTTCCGATGCCACCAGCCCCGTATGGCCTACGCCAGCACGCAGGAGCCAAATCCAGCAACCATTGTTGCACAGTGCCCCGGACGCCAGAGCAGAGTGGACAAAGGAGAAAGGCTCAAGGTCACATATTTCGGACCCTGATGGTTTTTAAATTACTTCTTCGTTTTTTTTTCTTATCTACAAATGACTGCAGAAACCTGGGGTCAAGATATCTTGGAATCAGTCCCAGAGTGCAGTCGAACGGACAACTAAGCGAATCTAAGCGATGAGGCGCCTCAACCTGCGAAGTAACGAACATCTGGAGGGCCAGGACCTCAAAGGGAACAGATCAAGGCAGGAGATGTAAACGACATCTCGATAGCTTCCCCAATTCACTTGGTAGAGTTGCTATTGAACCCGAAGGTAGTTGTGTGTTCTTGCTGTATGAACCCATCTATAAAGGATATAATACCCTATAATTGCATTTCTGGTATATATATATAAATATAATATTATATATATGTATATGTACATCCATGACAATCCTTAGTTTGCCTAAGGGAGAAACACATTTTCCCAGCGAATTTGTTTGTTTACCCAGCAATCATTTGGGGTTGTGTGAAAATAGGGCACCCGAACACCCCATGGTTTACCATCATCACTTCCCCCATCACTTCATAGTCATAGACTGGGGTTCACATTCACCGCTGTTGGACAAAGTTAACTGTCTTATCAAGCTGGTTGTATTAATATGTAATATCGCCATTGAATATATCCAGTATCTAAGTCACCATCAAACGATTGGTCTTATACCACAAGTCATCAGGGACAATCATCCCATCATATCCCCATCAAGTATCCCCATGATAAGAATCGGAATAATCGGCATGGTTACTTATTATCTTATCAAATATGTCAATAGTTGGTATGATTCCAAATTATAGGGTTGCTCTCGCAACAGGTGCACCCAACCCCCCATAGCCAACTACCACATTGCTTGTACAGGTGACGCCCCCTCAAAAACAATTGCTTAAGATTCGCCCTTACACATGTGGTTGGTGATCAAGCTTGCCCTATCCACAAGTCTTATCATGTCAACCCTAGATGAATCAGCCCCTAGTCGTGTTTTTTTTTAATAGGGGTATCATTGAAGTATCAGATGAAATGACTATTTGGAGGCTGTCCCTGTTAATAGGGTGATAGTGATCTTTTCAACCAAATAGTGATCTTATATCAAACTAAATCACAATTGCCATTTTCATATTGGCTAGCGCCCTAATCACAAACCATGGTTTAGGATTGACATAAGTCCTGTATAGGGAAGCTGGACCCCAATTTCCCCTGATCTCAATCCAGGTGGCCCGGACGGACGGACTGAAGCCTACGCAGCAAAGTCCACTCCCTCGATGCGGTCTTCGCACTCCTCACAAATGGCCATGGTTTGATCTATTCATAGCTACGTGATACATCACAGTTGGGAGTCATGAGTGATTTTGATGGACAAATATGGACAAATGATGTGTATATTATACAATATATATATATACTATATATATACAATATATATATATATACATCAGCGCTGAAGAGTCAACTCTATCAGCAAATCACCAAAGATGGATGACGTGCTAGAGGCTATGTGCCTTCGATTTAGAGTTTCTTTTCCATCGCTCCGCAGTATCCCGGGCCTGGTAAACGTCCCGCAGCTTCTGCAGGTTCTCCTGTCAACCCCAGATACAAGGGGTGGAAACTGTGTAGATAAAGAGATGAAATGACCAGTTTTCCCCCAACCTGTGGCTATAATTTACCTGGAATGGAATTATCAGCAATCCTGTTTGGAGTTCTTTTGGGAAGATTCACAAGTGAGAAAAAACGTATTCCAATTGATCTGGCATAAAATTTAGAGTTGCATTTACATAAGCCATTTATATAATCATAGTAGTTGGCAAGATCTGGGTGTTATATCAAGTTTCAGCACAAAATTGAGTACTTACAGTACATGTATAATTATCCCGGAGTGGAAGGAATGTGGATGTTTCAAACATACTTGTTTTTAGGAATCGTTGAAATCTCCATATTCTATCTACTCAATCTACTCCAGAATGATTACCGATCTCTATACCCTGTGGTTACCAAACATAGCTATGCAAAATTGCCCACTTATATAGATGATTTATGATGATTTGCCAACGAAAAAAAATGGTGATTTTCCAGTTCCCAAACCGTTCACTAACCAGAGGGTAGTTTGAAAGTCCTAGCCTTTGCCTGTCAGTCTCCCCAGGGCCAGGTGCCTCATCAGTGTCCCAGTAGCCCTTGGCGTTGGCTTCCAAGAAAGTCTGCACCTGTGGAGGCCGCGAAAGATGGATTTTTTAGTGTCTGCGACCTGGAAAATCCCGTTGAAACTTGGTTGGAAATGGTTGGTACCCTCTGGTACACTAACATAACTATTGAAAATGACCATTTATAGATATTTATAGTGGATTTTCCCATTTAAAACATGTGATTTTCCATAGTTATGTTAGTTTACCGGAGGGTAAATGGGGAACCGGATCCTGTTTTGCCTACTGGGATGGTCTTGACGAATGCTTTGGACTGGGCCCAGTTGACCTGTGTTGGCGTGATGGAAGGACAAATCCGCATCCAACTCTGGAACTTATCTCCCTCCAACTCTACCCCGGACCCTGCTATGAGTTGGGGGTTCGAAGACTACTTTCCAACCTAAGAAATGGGCGGTTCTTGTGGATTGCCATGGTCTAATTTGGGCTGATCTTAATATCATAGGTTAGGCTGTAAGAATTCGGCATGAACCATACGCCTCATTTTTATATAGGGGTCCCCCCAAAAAGATGCCGAACAGACTTTCCAGGATGGCGGCTCCATGATATTCAACCCACATTCCCCAGTTTCCAACTACTCAAATCCTTCAATCCCCATGAAATACCCTCTGGTAAATTAACATAGACCCTGGCAGATAGGAATTGGAAGATATTGGAAGACTAGTTTCCTCTAAAAAATGGCTATTCTCAGGGTCTATTTTAAATAACCAGAGGGTAAATCCCCAAAAATCCTGTTTCTGAAGGCTGCTATAGATCAACCCTCAGCCCCTCAGCCCCTGAAGCTTTCGCACCATGTCTCGGAGGGCATCAGGGTTCGCTTCGAGCATCCTCGACAGCTGGCAAGTAACATGTCATAGAACAATGCTTTGGATCCATTTGCTACAAAGGTAATAGAATGATGTTGGATCTATTTGGATCTATAGTTATTTGGTATGGCCATCCAGGATTCCTTTCTCTTGCGGCAGCAACCCTTCTAGAGGGCGTCAAGTTACAAGGGCGTCATCTAGCTGGAAGACGCATTGGATGACCGTTTTACACCTCATTTTGGACGCGCATCTCCGGAAAAACGGGTTTTGCAACCCAGCATCTTGTTCGTTGAGCAGTGTTCAAAACCCCTTGTCGGTTGATGACTGGAGATTGTCATCATCCATTCGTATATTATGGGAACTTCATTCTTACAGTAACCAGTATTTCATGGAATTGACAGCCTGAGTAAATCGTAAATCCGTATGTATATAATTGTATAATGTATAATTGTGTATATATATATATATATATACATACATATACTGAAATAAATATATATATATATATTCCACCACAAGACATGATGATTTTCACCAGGACATCCAGCCTGTTCTTGATCTCATCGTCCTGGATGTAGGTCCTTGGAAAAAGGGCCCCCATGTCGGAACATGACCATGTTATGGACTAGTAGGGAATCTAAGGGAGTTATGGTGATTTATAGGGATTTACTATTTAATTTGCTGGATCTGCAATGAGACATTAGGGCTTCAATAATATGGGAATATGTTGGGGAAGATCCTTGCAATATTGTTGGAATGTTGTCGGAATATTGTTGGAATATTATGGGAAGAGATAATTTACAAAACCAAAAAGTTCGGTCATTTGCGGTTGATGCCCCATTTAAAGATGATTCCAGTGACATATAGCGACGTGAGGTCGTGACCAAATCTATCCAAGAAATCAAGTAGTGCTTGGAAGAAACTCTTCTTACATATGAACTGTGTTTTAAATGTCTTACATGCTGGCACCAAATAAGGAAATAAGGGTTTAGAACGTGGCTCATATGAACTTCTGTGGCTCAAAGTAGGGGCCAGTCAGCGTTGGAAATGGTTTAACGTGGTTTTACATGCTCTTCCGTGATTGGTGCTAGTTTCAGACGACACTACGCAGCGCCGGACAGTGTATAGGTACCCTCGGGTAATCGAATAACTTTGCGATGGACCAGACCCAAATTAAACCTGTTTATGGAATCCCTATGATGGTTTTCTCATTGCACATAGGGATATCGCATATACCGTTGCCATGTCTTGAGTACGGGAAGGTAAAGCAACTCCTCTTCGATGTTTGAGCCAGGCACGTGTTGCAGTCCTCATAGACAAAATTGTCCACCTTGGCTTTGCCCATCGTCGCAGAGTTTCAGGACTTTTGGGGTCCATTTTGAGATAACCCCATGTGTGCCATGGTCAAGAGTCAAGAGATGGATTATGTACATAATCTCATGAGGGGTGGTCATCAAGCCATTAATACAAGGTGGTGCACGCCCACTCATAAGTTGGTTATATCTTCAGTGACTATAGATATATGTATCATAAACCCGATATTCAACTTATAAAGCAAGTTAGCAAACTATGGGGCAGCATCTTGTAGGAATTCATATATAGGCCATTGTAAGGATTCCCGTTATGCAAAAACGGGATGCATGACCATACCACGTTCATCCCATGTAACTTGAAATTGGGACATGTGATGTTGGCTTCTGAAATCAGATGAGTCATGGAGGTCCCCTTTTTAAGGCTCCAAATCATCTAAATGCCTTCGACTGCACAACAAATAGCTGTGTCTGAAAATAGGCTACCCCAGATTTGCAGGTTCAGCATCATGTCCCCAACTACATGGAGCATTTTTTAAAGGGCTATCCACCATTTTCAGGCACTGCGAAATGCTCTAATTAAACACACAACAAACATCAATACAACCAAGCAAATCCATTTATGTTTCTGAAAACACAATGATCAACAAGTCTACCGATTCAAGATTCAAGAGTTTGCACGGAAATTAGGCTTACCACATCAACCATATTGGTTTTGCATACCTCATTACATACAGAAGGAATATGGGTATGTCCCCAAGTAGGATGCCGGCCCAAAGATATCCAAAGATTTGATGGTCTATCATCATTTCACACCCCATGTCCAAACATACCCAAATAATCCCAAATATCAAACTCGTTATATCATGTCATACCTCCCCAGGTTTTGGATATGGAATATGGTAAGTCCCAAATGTCTCACTATTTAAAGATACTTCAAGTAGGTTTTGTTTTTCAAACTTTTT
This sequence comes from Symbiodinium sp. clade C Y103, assembly GCA_003297045.1. Taxonomy (NCBI): domain Eukaryota; class Dinophyceae; order Suessiales; family Symbiodiniaceae; genus Cladocopium; species Cladocopium sp. clade C. Next base: position 194,912 of record BGPT01001059.1, read on the forward strand.
GGAAGGTTGATATAATTCAATATATTATATCAATGTTCTACCATAATCCATATATATATATATATATACAGATTTTCTGCCTGGCACCCCACCACCCCCCAATTCCCTGGCGCGGCGTACGGCATCGGCGGTGGTGCTCCAGCCAAAGGTGAAGCGCATACGCTTCGAGATCTCGCGCACGCCCTCGTAGCCACCATTCAGATTGGCCTTTGGAGAAATGAAAAAAGGGTATTTGAGTGGGATTTACTGGATAAGACATGGGATTAAAGACTAATAAAGATTGTGATTTTATGGGATTTAGTGGGATTTGATAAGCAAAACATGGGAGGGAAGTTCACAAGATTGGGAGTTCACTGGCAGTATGCTGGCGTAATATTTAATAAATGGGGATTTAACATAGTGTTGCCAGCAATAGTGAAGATGTACAAGTGGCCATCAAATATACCCTATTCATCCCTATTACATCGCTGGTTGATTCGTGTCCATGATATTTCCATTGTGGACTATAGTTTCCACAGTCCCTTCTAAATCAGGTGGTATAAAACCCATTATTTCACAACCAGCCAATAGTTGTGTATGTTGTTCTTGGATGGGAAAATGATGGTAAACAAGGTAAACCGTGACAAATGCCTTTGGACCTATGGAGGTAAAAAAAAGGGCCGCCTGGTACACACGGTTTGCCAGGTGCCAGGGAAAGGCCATCATTGTATGTTGGAATAAGCACTGAGCATATAGAAAATCTAGAGGTGTAACTATGAGAGACTTGATGACTTGATGGGATGATACCTGAAAAAAATCAATGTTGAGAATTACTGAGTCAACATACTTTTCATTTTCCAGGTACGATCAAGGTTCAAGGTGATGGTTGTATTTCTCGAAAACTTTGAGAGGAATGAATGACCAGCTATGTTAAGCAGCTGCTAAATGGCATGGTTAAGAAAAGTGGAGATATCTATATACAGTAACCACAATGAGGATACAAGCAGAAACACAGTGACCATGTCCATGTCCCATGACAGCCACGACAGTGGACAAATTCCAACCAGCCTGGCTGATAGCAACTATGTACACGACTATAACTAAATTATAGATTATCAAACATCAAGAAAAACATCAAGAACATCTGTATATCCGAGTACCCCCTCCATCTTAGTCAGATCTTAAGCTCTCGGTGCTCCCATGTCTTCCCCATTGACGTCTTCATCCCGGCGCCTCGTAGAACTTGGGGTTCAAGAGCTTGGTCCGGCTATCCAGGCGGACCTCATTCCATCGGGACGGTGGGAAAGTTGTAGCCACCGGTCATCCCAAGTTGAAACTGGTACCATCATTGAAACCATCATTGCATATTTCTAGCTGGGGGTGCAGGGTGAGTCATCCATTCATCTAATTCCTTCATCCAAATGACCCTCCAGTGAAGCAACATGTGGAAAATCCCTGAACATCCACCAATTAGTCATGGATTCTTCCAGGAAATTCCCAGGATGTTCTCATGAAAACCGCCACTTCTCCGCCGCCCCACAGCCACGGCATTCCCCGAGGCTCAACCCCGCGCCTGCGCTGAGAGCGACCGCACCTGTGCGTTGGCTGTGGTGGTGTCGGCGATCAGCGAGGCGGGCTTCTTGCCGTCCTGCAAAATGGAAAATGGTGGCGTTTTTTGTCCCGAAAAACTAGGGGGGAAGATTCCAAATTATACTATGCTTCAATATGTTTCATCAAGTGTCATCGTTTTTGATGGTTTTAGTCACAGATCTTTTGAGTTTCCCCAAGAAATGTTTCGAAAGTGGAACAGCCCCGCTCCTTGCGCAGGTTGCCCACCACCTTGGTGGGGTCGTTGTCGAAGTAGTGCGACACGTCCGTCAACGAAATCTCGCTGCTGTCCAGATTCTGGAAAGTCACGTCCACCTGTGACGAAGCGCTGCCAAAACTGACTGGTTAGAACAACCCAAAGTAGCTTCCGGTCGGACCCTTTATAGAAAAATCAGATGGTTACTCCATAATCTTGGTACTTTACATATTCTTTTACATGCTTTACCTTTTTGGGTACTTGGAGGGTCTGGCAAGGCTGAAGCGCTGCAAAAACTGAGGCACCGAAATGTCGCAAAACGTTGAAGGGGAGATCTTTTTTGGAGGTGCTACTTATAAACAATGCCTGTTTTCTCTACAGTAGGTTTGCTTGCTTTTGCAAACCAAAAAACACAATGGGGGATGATTCGTGGTTTACCATTGGGAGTTCCGCATAGTTCGATTGATTGGGTGCAAACCTCTAGGTATTTGGCAGAATGCTGATAGCGAACGTTCTTTTGATCATTGTTGCTAACTTCATAAGGGATGCAGTCAGGACAACATATCTGAAACATTGGCAAATTGTATCTTTGGGAGTTGCAACAAGTTGTTCTTGGTTTGAAGAAGCGTTTCAACTCAAACAGAAAAAAACATTTCCAAACTTGGAACAATCAACAATGAAGCCGAATATAACAAAAAAAACACAACCTGGACTCCCCAGTGGTACAGAAAAACTTGTACCACATGGGGTTTTGGTACATCTTTTCTTGAAACGAGCGTTATTTTGGGGGAGCCTGTGAAACGA
>BGPT01001059.1:203556-228030 GCA_003297045.1 Symbiodinium sp. clade C Y103
TGAAGCTTGTTTATTTGGAGAAGCTGAAGAACGTTTTTGGAAGCTTGAGAACTCTTTTGAAGTAGTTTGAGAGTTTTGAGAACGTTTGAAGAGTCACTGTGTTTTACTCTGCATCTCTTCTACAGGAAGAGAAGATAAGATGATGTCAAACCTTTGTGGTTTGGCTCAAGTCTGAGCTGTGAAAAAGAGCTGACCGCCGCTCTTGTGTTTTTCATAAGCGAGAGTTGGACAGAAATGTCCAGCAGCTTCATGTCGGAAGGGTCAGAGCACCTGTCCGAGCCTGCGTAGATGGCATGCATTTTTTTTTTTGCTCGAAAGTAGCGCACTCTGGCACAGAGCCTGTGTCGCTAGTCAAAAGAATGAAACAAATGACATGATGAAACAAAAATGAACGTCGTAGTAGATGGCATACATCATGAATGATGCTGCGATTGAAGAAAGGTCAAAAAAAATTTCAAAGTTGAATATCGCTTCATGTGTTGTTTTCCCATGGGAGGACTGTTCAGGAGTCAACAGGTTTTCTTGGACCATCTGTGGACTTCTTGGAAGTCTATCGTGAACCCAATTCTTAACTTGTGCAACAACTAATGCAGTAGGGGGAAAGGCAATCCGTTTTACCCGGGATGACGGTGATCTGAGTACCAAAGAAAGGGTTCAAAAGTTGTAGATATGGATTCATGCACATGAACCAAAGCATGCATGGGTAGCACTTGAATGTCGATTGTGGGGGAGGTTTTCCCGTTTCAACATGGGTAGGAGTACTCAACTTTTCGAGAAAATTAATCAAAGTCGTGAACATGATAGGCATCACCTTAAGTTGTGCAATGACATGACCATGCGCCAAGATGGACACAACCGTCATTTTCACCTTGTAACAACCTTTTGGGTCAGAAATGATGGTCCAACCTGAATTGATGGATGCCAGATTGGGCACTCTACCAGCAACGTTTGATATGCAGGTGGGTAATCTCCAACTTCCAAATCATACTGGGTATCTCCAGAAACGGACTCAACTTTACCACCAGTGGGCACATGTTTGAACTATTCCATTCTCGTTTTTGCACACACATTCATGAGCACACCCCCATCAAAGGTCAAACCAAGATCAAGGGCAAATGGGTGAGAGCCGCCAGTTATGCCAGAGCATATACTGCCTGTTTTGCACGAAAGATGGCTTGGTGTTTTATGGGAGAGTTCCCTCAAAAGAGAAAAGCCGTTGATTGTGGAGGATATGATTTTGGGGTTAGAGGAACATGAGAAGCCCGAAATGGCACCAGAAGCGCTGCAGCTGCAAAAGCGTCGACGTGTCTATGAAAAGCAACCGGAAACGTCCTACTACGGGAAAGCACCAACGTGGGAAGCTGTGTTTCGTACGGTTGGATATCAGACCCAGGGTCCATTTTATTTTGGGGAAGGCGAAGTTGTTGCTGGTCTTGTTCAACGGTTGGTTCCCGAACTTCATATCAAAACCATGGTTGCTTGTAGAGGCACAGATCGACATCGCGTGATCCAATCCCGGGACAGAGAGATTTCCTTGGTGCAAGACAGTCATTGTGGGAAGGGATGATGGGCAGGTAAGAGAGCTTGGACCCATTGAGGAGTGGGTTAACTTGCACCGTCAGATTAGATCCACCGGACCAGCGAAGATCTCTCTGACCATGTTTGGATATCGTTATGATCCAATGCGACTTCAACATGTCAGTTCCCATGCGAGTGCTCCGTCTGCTGCGGAATCCGGCGACACGCGAATGAGTGTTGCGAGCCTAGCCACTTTGACCAGTACACGGAGTTAAGGTCCCTACGGCTAGTGGTGAGAAGTTTATGTTGAACCCACCGGCATATCCTCTTGGATTACGAGTTTGAAAACGCTCCAAGGCCATCAAAAAGGCCAGAAAGGATGGCACCATTGCTGGGCACAGCTCTGATCGAAGCGACCCAGGATTCGGAGATCAAGGAGTTCCATTTTACTTCGCCAATCACCCTGCCTGCAGCTCAGAGGCCAGCCAAAGTGCCCAGGTGGGATCCTCCATCGACTCCGAGTTCTTCCAACACCTTTTACGGTGGAAAGACGAGCGGTGGCAAAGGCAAAGGTGCCAAGGGCAAGAAAGGGAAACAGAATCGTTCCTATGCTTCGGCATTCTTGCCGGGAACCAAGTTGGAGTTGATTACACACACTCCGGATGGTCAGGAAATCTGCTATCGATACAACATGAAAGGCAAGAAGTGATGGGAAATGCAACAGGGGCCATGTGTGTAGAGTGAAAGGATGCGGCCAGCAGCATCCGGCCTGTGATCACCCGATGGATGGCTGACTAATGGCCTTCACTTCGAGTGGTCTATATTTTTGCGGGTCATCGCCGTAGAGCAGATGTCCACGAGCACTTGCAGAATTTATCAAGTCAACATGGCTTCATTTTGCAACTTCATGAGGTGGATTTGGTTAGGGGGGACGACCAGGACGTCCTGGACCCTGCATATTGGAAAGACCTTGTAAAGTTCATCAGGTCATTCAAACCTTTCTGCATCATTGCTACTCCACCATGCTCCACATACAGTCGCGCTCGACATTTCTACAAGCGCTTCCCTGGACCAAGGCCTATCCGTTCCCCTGAATTTCCAGCTGGATTCCCATGGCTCACTGACAAGAAGCGATGTCAGGCTCAGCAAGGCACAGAACTGGCAGAGAAGACATGGGAACTGGCGGCGCTCGCCATGGAACTGGGCTCCTACTTCCTGTCAGAGTTTCCAGAAGCTTTAGGAGCCACGGACACTGGGGTCCCAGCTTCATTTTGGCAAATGCAGCAGTTTACAGACCTGCTGGCCCAAAAAGGGATGCGCACTTTTGCCTCATACCAGTGCGAATTTGGAGGAGCCACTCCCAAACCAACTCGATTTTTATCCGATTTGGAGCACTTCGGTGGCAACATTTACTTTGGAGTCCCTTGCTTTGATGCAGCTTGGAATTATCAGGGCCCTTTGCCCAGAAAGTGCCTTCACCCAGGCCAACATGATGCGCGTTGATTGGGATAAATGCGGATGGCCAATGGAAAACGGCCCCGGCGGCCCATTATCCAGGCCCCCTTTCTCCCTTCCTGACTCAAGCCATCTACAGAACATGGGCAAGCTCTCCTTCCGCTACGTTGGGGCTGGACTCTTCAGGCGAAGCTGCCAAACAACCAGGCGAAGCGGCCAAACAACCAGCTCACAGTGCGACCCAGCCCGGATCAAAAAGTTCTGCGCAGCAGTCACAATCTTCAGGACCACAGCAGTCACCAGCTGTTATGTCACAACACTCACAGGCGTTTACGCCCCCTGGTCAAAATGGTGAAGTTTCTAATGAGGCGGAAGTTCAGGTGACTGTCAATTCAGGTTGCAGGGGCCCACCAATCAAGGCCAAATTTGTGGATCGTTGTGAGGAATTTTGTGATGGGTTGAGTTTGTGCAGCCTCGGACGCTGGCATCCCAAAAACCGACAGCATGGAAGGTCGCCACAACAAAGAGAGTACTGTGAAAAACTTTCAAATTTGGTGGAAAACTTTTGTCGGACGAAACTGGGCGATGTGCCACGAGCTACATTGAAACTTGCTCTGGGTCAATACCAGACCTCGCCTTTTACGGCTCAAGACCTTGACGAGCTCAGGCAGAAGTGGTTTGAGTTGCTGCCCGATCCATCCAGTGCCAGGGAAATGCCACCACATCAACCCTTTTTCCTCCAAGCACTGGCACAATCTTTGAGCTTGATGGGTGACCCTGATGTCGACATAATAGATGTTGGTGATGGGCAGTCAAGCTACATTGATGGTGTGCATCTGGGACACGTTGTTCCCCTTCAATTGGTTCCGCAAGTTTACAGACCAAGGACTAAGGAACCCACCTATGATGAGTCAGAGTGGTCGCTGACCATGGACAACTATTCTAAAGGAAGCGAGGCGGAGGCACAGAAGATCCTTGACGACTACTTGAAGGATGAGGAGCTTGAGGGGCGCATGCAGCACATTTCAAAGAAGGAAGCGGAAAGACAGTATCCAGGTGATTCCTTGAGGATTGCGGCCCAAGGTATCTTGGACAAACCTGATGGTGGGCACCGTATCATCCATGATGCTACACACGGGGTACACCTCAACAACCAGATACAGTCAGCGAGCAGATTGGAGAACCCAGGCCCCAGGGAGCTCTCCACGATTATGAGACTTTCAGAGGAGGCAGGTCAGAGAGTCATCTTTGGAATAAATGGTGATATAGCAAAGGCCCATAAGGTCAGACGACAAGATTGGGGAGTGCAGGCTTGCAAGGCGGCGACGGACTCTGATGTGGTCTGGTTGAACCGGACTGGTACCTTCGGTGTTGCCAGCGCGGCCTTTTGGTAGTCACGCCTGATGGGTCTGCTTGGAAGGCACTCCATTAACCTGATGTCTGACGAGTGGTTTTTCGTCTTGGTTTTCGTGGACGATCTCCACATGGCAGCAGGTGGAAGGGAGAGATGGATGTCCCTTTGGAAGTTCATTGCTTCGCTGGAAATGGTGGGGGCGCTTTTCTCGTATCGGAAATTCAGAGAAGGTTTTACCCTCGACTGCATCGGTTACTGGTTAGACTATGGGAAGTTCCAATTGGGGATTTCTGAACGATGCACGGCTTGGCTCGTGGATTTTATCGACAGGCTTGAGTTGGATCAGTGGTTGATCATGACGCGCCGCTTCCAGGAATTTCATGGACGACTTGGATTCTCGGCCCAGGTACTGCCGTGGGTAAGACCCTTGCTGGCCCCGGGGTATGCTTGGTTGGCAGCTGTGGGAAAGGCAGCCACGGTCAAGGTCCCAGAGGTTGCCATGATATGCATTTTCATCAGTGGCTTTTCCGGGGGGAGGAGTTTGCTTCGTCCTGGGCGAGTACTTCAGCAGAACTGCTGGCATCCTTAGTGGCCTTGAAGGTATTTGAACTGGCGACATTCTCATCCAGCCATCAGTCTGCTACACACCTGTTGAAATGTGGAGGAGGAACGGATAATAAGGCAGCCAGCCAATTGGTCCGAAAGAGACTGAGTACAAAGATTCCACTGATGGTTGTGCTGATGGATTACTTGGGGTTCTGTGAGGAGCAGGGACTCCATTGCCAGCTGGATTGGCGTCCTCGGGACACTCATGTCGAAGCAGATCAGCTGACGAATGGGATTTTTGACTCATTTGACTTGAGCAGGAGGTTAGAGGTGACTTGGGAGAAGTTGGAATTTCCAATGATAGACCGCCTCATGAAGTTCGCCGAGTCCTTCTCAAAGAGAAAGGTCTTGGATGCACCCAGGAATGATGGAGAGGGAAGAGAGAAGTTCGTTAAGCCTAGCTGGGGATGATCTCACGTTGGCATTGGGGATTTTGACTCCGATCACCCAGCTTCTTCAGTTCAGTTCAAAGGTCCTTTTGACGGATCCACGCATTCTTTAAGTCTTGGCTCTTACGCCCAAAGCTTCTCGAGATTGGCACCTCTCCATCATTGTCCGGAAAAAGGGTTGCGGCTTGCGCGGAACAGTTGTCTTGCAAGTTTGTTCGTTGTTTTCAACTTTGTTTTCCACCCTTTGTGTTTTACAAGGTTCAAGGATAGACAAGCCTTAGTTGGGAAGTGTAACGTACCAAGAGGTTTGTTTAGACAAGAACCTTTGGGTGGGTAGGTGGGGTTTTACTCTCACTCACGTGTAGGGCCCCTTACGTCGTTGTATCGTTTGTGCGTTTCACTTGTATAGTTACAGACGGTAATACGGCGTTCACCTGGTTTTACCCAGCTGAACAACGATACCATCGATACCTTCGTTCTACAATGGATCAAGTGTCAGACCCAGGTGAATGGATAGCTATTCACCATGCTGGAGAGATGGAGGATTCAGATGGAGAGTCTCCGGAAAATCGCAGACGACGGGATCTGTTTAGTGAGCGGCATGAAGTTTCAGATGGAGAACAATGGGATATATGGTATCAAGGATGCTTGGATGAAAACGAACACATCAACAATGAAACGTTCAGTGAAACCGAAGCGAGACTTGATGCAGAAGAGATGAATGAGAGAAATGAGCACATTTGAACAAAGTGTGATATGTTGCTGCTGAGAGTTAACCAGATCTCTCAGAGCTTTTGCAGTGAGTCCGCAGAGAGCTAACCTGATCTCTCTGGGAAGCATGAGAGCAGCCTAGTAGCAAATTTCATGGTTAACTTGACACAAAGTCAGTTGATCGTGGATAGGAATGTGACAAGCTGTTGTTTCCAATTTCGAAATCCATGGCCCGTTGCGTTGGGACTTAGAAGAAGTCCTCATGGATGAAACTGGTTTTCTTTTTGCTGTGTTTGTTTCATGCCATAGGTAGGAACATTTGCAGTTTTNCCGTTGCGTTGGGACTTAGAAGAAGTCCTCATGGATGAAACTGGTTTTCTTTTTGCTGTGTTTGTTTCATGCCATAGGTAGGAACATTTGCAGTTTTGACCCAGTGAGTAGCCATACTCATGGATCAAAGGCGGGGTATGGAAATGTATCCATGCCACTTTGTGCAGAAGAACAGCTGTGAATAGGCGCTTGCTAGTTGAAAACTACTCCAAACACTGAAAACAGTGAAGCAATTTCAGTGTCATGCAATACGCATGAACAGACAAAGCACATGTCGTGTCCGCGGCTTTGCGGGTTCAAAGCAGTGTTCTTAAAAATCGAAACATATTTTCCTCAACAAACACGTGTCCTTGAAATTGCGTTTCATTTTTTTAAACTGTTATCACACCAACAATGTTTTCTTGGCCTTGCAATGACGCCATTTACAAAAACCGATCTATATACACAAATTGGAGGTGCTGAAAAGATGCAATGTTAGGGAAAAATGTCGGGTGGATCGGTTGCTTGAAAACAAAATGGAACCAAACAATGCGACGGATGGATGTGCGACTTCACCAAATACAACAGTTTTTACCATAGAAAACGTTGAACATAATGAAGCGAAACTGTATATTATATTGCAAAATTTCGATCGGCTTCCCACATGGTTGCTGGTAAACATGTTTGGCCAGCTGCTCTTTTGGGCTAGGATCTAACCTGTCCGAACACAAGTCCGCCTCGTGACAAGATGGGATGATTGTTTGACAAAATTTTCCCTCACGAAATTTAATCAAAAATGAAACTTTTAACTGGGCAAATGCCAACAAAAGTGGTTTGCTGAAAAACATTCTTGTTGTGGAATCTTGTTTTGCGTTGTGATCCTTGTTTTTGCCAATATCCTTCTACGACCGTAGTTTCGACACGATCGGGCGGAAAGAAGCGAAAAACGACTTTGGTTGACAAACTGCAGAAAATCGTGCATGTGCTCAAAAAACATCTTCTCATATCATCCCTCCTACGGTGCTGTGCGGTACACTTTCTTCTTTTGATTTATCAGGTGCTACACTTCAATTCCTTCTTCTGTTCTGTTTTGTTTTGTTTTGTTCTGTTCTGTTTTGTTTTGTTTTGTTTTGTTTTGTGGTACGCTGCAATTTCCTCTTTCGACCAATCAAATATTGAGCTACAATTTTTTTGATCCAGCCAACACTGCATTTGTTTTTTCCCGTTCCTACCTTGCAGTCTTATTTCTCTATTTTTCATACAGTATATTGTAATTTTTGTCGCGTGATCTAACATGCACTACGTGACATTTTTTTCTTTTGATCCATTATATTACATTTTTTCCCGAGATCACCTCACAGTGCGTTACCAGTCTTTGTTGCTGATCATTCATGCGCTATCCTACCACTTTTCCTCTTGACCCTGCGTGCGCTATGCCACAACGTTTTCTTCTGATATTACCTGCATTGCACTACAATGTACGTTTTTTGATCCATTAAATAAAACAAAATTATAGATGAACGGTGCCAATTTTGCGTTTTTCCACATGTAACATGTGCTGCACAAATTCTCGTCGCTACGCTGTAACCTGTGTAGTTTGGTTTAGCAGGTACTACATATGGTAAATTTTTCTTCTGATTTATCATAGGCTGGGCTAGCGGGTCCCGGGGTGAAGTCGTTGCATTGCTGTTTTGTCGTAGCGGACCAGCATCTGTCTTGCAAATTGCATATTCTGAAACTGTATTTTGTTGTGGTATATGTTAAGTGGATTGTGATGTTTTGTTCTTGGATGAGCGTGTGCCTTGCGGTGTGTTTCCTGCGTGCTGTTTGTTGGTGAACGTGAAAAACACTGCACTTCGTGCTAGATTGCTGCGACGCTGCTGCTGGGCTGCTGGGCTGCTGGGGTGCTGCTGAGCAAGTGCTACGAAACTGTTCTCACAAACTGTGTGTAAGTAGATTCCTGCCTGCAGGCTGGAGTTTTCCAAACGGCTGAGCACGTGCTAGGCAATTTTCACTATGCTGCTGCAACATCGATACTGGTATGGTGCTAGGCTTTTGTTGGGCTGGTGCCAAGCTGCTGCTGACAAATTGTTCCGTGTTTGATGGTTGTCACAACGGACAGCGCGCAAACTGTTGCTGGGCTTTTGCCAAGCTGTGTCGAGATGTCATTATGGATCGCTGCTAGGTTGCTGCTAGGTTGCTGCCAGGTTGCCGCTAGGTTGCTGCTAGGCTGTTGCTAAGATGGAGGTAAAGCGTGTTAAAGGGCCCGGCAGGCTGTTGCCAAACTGCTAGCACTGTGCTCGTAGGTGCCGCTCTATTTGTGCTGCACCCTCTAGCTTTTGGCCAACTGCTATGAGTTAAACCTGTCGCTTCTGATGCTGCTTCGACGAGTTTATAAAAAAATTATGCGTTTGCCGCGTTTAATGCTCGGAAACGGATGGCATGACAAAAATATATATATATATATATTTTTGACACATAGGGCGGAAAAGGCAACCCATTTAATCTTTTTCATGCCAGAAAGCGCCCATCACCTTTATGAAATTGAATGGCATTGAGCATTCAGCATTTTGAACACATGTAACAAAAGAGGGGTCCAATCAGGCCTGTAGGAGGGAACCAATTCGCCATGTAATTTTACTGGCGCTGTCGGGGGTTCGTTATTTATTTCTGAGACACCATGGAGTTGAAGCTTCGGAACGGCTGATTAGCAAACCCCTGCAGCAAAATATCTGGCAAGAGGAAGGGCATCGCGTGAACAAAATTTTGCCATGCCGACGTTTCCCGTCACGCAAGACATCGCCTGTATTTTTCGAGCACGCAGCGCCAACAGCAGCGCAGCTGCCACAGACACCACCTCGTCAAAGCGCGCAGAGACAGCTGCGAATCATTTGCGCCGGGGGTGAAATAATATTCATCCACATAAGTTGAACGGAAACTGCTGGAAAACAATTTTTGCGGAAACAAATTCGGTGGAAATGTGTTCGTGGCCGAAAAAAGTTTTTTGATCCACAGGGGCGCCTCGTTGGTGATGAACCGTCACATGTCATGTCGTGTCGTGCTCGGCAGCAATGAGGAACCGGAAACAATGTTGCCAAAAATCGTGCAAATTTTTTCCAAAAATTCCGATCAACGTCGAAACACCTCCGGCGCTCTCTAACGCGAGAAAATAATTTCAATTGTCCTGGTGGGGCGTCGAGATAAACATGTGCGTCAATATCTTCATACAGTCTCACAAAAAAAGGACATGCCCCTGCAATTTTTTTCCCTACGTTTCTTTGGTTCGGAATTGACGCGGGGAAGAACATCCGAAGAAAAGGTTCCGCGGGAAAATTTCGAGAAACAAGACTTTGTGTGTGTGTGTGTGTCTGTGTGATTGTCGTGCGCGTGACACGATGGCGTGTGGCAAACATTCCGCAAACAAATTCTGGAACGAAACATTTTTTTAAATCAATTTGTGTGCTGTTGTTTTTTAACATAACCCCTTATCAATCCCAGCAGGTTGGCATGGGGTTGCAAACCAGTACGTGCTGGTGCCTGAATTTGTGGTGTTTGTTTCAGATTTTTTTTTTGTTTGGGGGCGAGATACTTTTGTCACCACATAGTTCTGAGATCTCACCCGTGTCCGTTGGCTGAATTATCTGAAATAACAAACAAGGAACCAAAAAAAATGATAAAGCGAGGAATGTGGTATAGACATGACAAAGCTCATGTGCAAATGAGAAGGGGTCGGGAAAAAAAAATATATATGACAGTTTTGATATTAAATTGAAGGGATCCATCCCGTCAAGGTCAAGGGAGCAACCGATAATCTTTTTCAGCGATTTTCAGAGAGGCAGCGTTTGTGACACTGTTTCGGGGTCTGTATATGCATGTCCCATGGACATTCGTTGACCAGCAGTGACTTTCAATATGTCGATGATACTGTCCTAATGGGTAGAACGCAAGCCACCTCTCACCGCCTTGTTCACCCCTTGCAGCATCTCGCAGACGAAGGCGGGGTATCACTGAGTCCATACAAATGTCAATGCTTTATCTTCAAAACCATCCCCCCTTGCTGCTTATCTAAACAGAGCCACCTCAACTGACCCATGTTTGTGTGAATTGTGCGCCGGTTTAGTAGGTCTACTCATCCAGGCTGACTCCCTGGAACCACCTGTGCCACAAACGGGCCCATTTAGATATCTAGGGGCGTTTATTTCGTCTACTTCCGCCAGTACGGCCGATGTAAACTTTCATTGTTCCCAGGCTTCAACTGTTTTCCACACTCCGTCATTTTCTTTCCGAAAGTCGGCGATTCATCTAAAACAAAAACATGCAGACGTATTCCCAAATGGTTCAAACAATCTTCTTTCATGGAGTACGGTCCCAGGTATGTTCCCCGGCCCCAGGTAGCAAAATCAGTTCACTGCCTTATAAAGCTCCCCGACAGCTTTTGCAGGTTTAAAACCCGCGTTATCCCAGGGTTTCATGGCTTACGCTATCCATCCCTCCCTGTTTCCCCCGTGTTTCAGGATACTTAACACCCGACTTCAATATCTAGGACATATTTTCCGGCACCCACAATCAGTGGAACACCAGATATGTTTCAATCATTGTTATTGTCCGGGGAGCATGTCGTTTGCTTTTAGACAAGGAGCGCCAAGAGCGCACTGGCATGAATTGGCCCTGGCAGAAGCACCTGGGAAAATTTGAGTGATTACACGCAAACACACCCCACTCCAAGACAATTTGGGCATGACTCTGATCGATTCCTTACAATTCACGATCTCAAGACGTTCGTCTCATCACCCATGCTACAACGGTTCAGCACTCCTCCACGTACTCGTAGGCGAGTCCCCGTGGCACAACGCGAACATTATAGAAAAAACATCGCAAAGTGATTGTTCCAACCTGTGGGTGTGCGTTTTTTGCTGCTGTCATGTTGTTCGGCATTGATGAGCGACATTGCGCCCGCGAAAAATTCGGATGCGCCCTGCTTGGTGGACGCACGACGTGGCTTTTGAGCGATATCCACCTTTGTTTTTGTGTGCGAGAGAGTCCGAGTCTGAGCTTGATCCTGCATGCCAGTCAGCGGCCTCGTTTTAAGGCACAGGAATTCTCAAAAAAAAAAGTCGGTTCCCGTACGAAAACAGCATTGGAGACAGCGTCATGATCAGAAAACAACGAAATCATCTGCCAATGTCAACTAGTGGGTGTTTCGAGCAGCGTGTTCCACCGGAAAAATGCGTCCAATTGTAGTATCCAAAGCCAGTGTAGCTCGGTCTTCCGCAACGACGACGACCATGAGGAACCCAACGCAAAATACTTTTGTCCCAGCAGTGTTCAGGTAGGTTCGCTATGTAGGCAGCCAAACGCCAGTATTTTTGCAGGCACCTGTGCGGCCACCAAACCATGCCATATGGTCGCATATGCAACTTCATCCCTTCATTCCAGACATACAGGATTTTGTGCCCTGAGGCGTCCCAAGGACCTTCAGGCGGGCTAACCACACCACGCAAAAGTTTTCGCAAAACCACACCCTGTTTAGTCAAGTCCTCTTTATGAATAATTCCATGGCCCGCACAAAAACAAGCAACAGGAGTAACAACCGCGTCAAAATATCGAAAATTGTCGTGAAGCGACACGCTTTTGTCACACGAAGTATGTTTGGAAACAGGAAACGGCTAGATTGCCTTTTGAAGATGATGTTCTGTATTTGGAATGGCTATCCAATGCTTATAACGTGAATTGGGATTCTGGGTCCTGGGTGTTATTTTTCGGAGGTTCTGGGTGTTAAAAAGGGGTTTTCACCGGTGCATGAATGCATTTCTGCTTGGGGTTTGGTCCATGCTATTCATTAATGGTGCTTTGATGTGCTGTGCACAAACACATGCCATTGTATGGGAGTGTTTAATCTTATTCTATGGTTTGCCCCGGTTCTTCAATGGTATAGTAGCTGCTCGTGGTTGTGCTTTGTCATCTGAATCGCTGATGGCAAGGTCCGTGTCACCGATTCCACGCCTTGCACGATTGAAACCAAGTGAGGTTTACCGCGATTTTCCTGAAGAGAGTTCTGAGCAGGTTTGTAATCCCAAGTTATTCAGGAAAACCTTGCCTAGACCCAGGTACACACAAGTTCACGCAGGTTCACCCAGGTAGGTCCACCCAGATTAACCCAAATTCCTCCAGTTTCTCCCGGGTATAAGGCTCCAGTTGGGAGGACGTGGGCGGAACTCGGCGGACTTGAACAACACAGACAAGTTTGATGGCGGAATTGGCTTTTGAAATTCCATTCGGAAAATGCAATTTTTGAATCTGGGTTCTCGAGATTTTCCACATTGTTCGGCACCTTCACACGCGTCAAGACCGTTTTCTTTGTGCATTATTTTTTCTTTCCGACCGCTTTTCGGCCAAATATTTAGGCCCACAGTTGTAGAATTTCTGCCACAGGCGTTGCCGCCCCCTTTGGCCCGCAGGTTTGCCACGAAAAAAATAAGTTTAAGCAGCAGTAAGGGCTCAATTCAAGTCTGTATCCATACCAGGCACTTTGAACCCTTCTATCGCAAAGATACAACCACGCCATTGATGAAACGAAACCATTTTAATGTGAGCGCCATGTTCGGTCACCAGAAAGTTTGGAGGCTGGGCGTCCGTTGTTCAAGCAACAGCGTCAGGGTTCAACTGCAAACCAACGCCAGCCAAAGCTGCCACCAGCCAATGCAGCAATTGCGCAACTGTTTCTGTGTTAGAAACAAATAAAAGCATATCATCAGCTAACCTTCAACGGAGTAATGTGCCACAACCGTCGTTTTAATTAAACCATTTCTCACATACGGTGTTCCTACACTCCAACAGCGCCCGCTGCAACACAGCGTTCAACAATCCGGGGCCGAGCACACACACCTTGGTCGCACGCTGCAGTGATGGAAAGCATGTTACCAAGGGATGTGCCCAAAATTTGCCCCCCTTGTCCTTCAGATAAACTTGAAGGAATCCACCCCAAATGTGCGGAGACCCCATGTGAAAGCTGAGTGTGCCATAAAGCGTTGCAATCGACACGGCCGAATGCCTGCGGTAGATCCAAAGGGAAAATCCAAACAGGTGTGTTTGCGGAAAGTGTCTTGTCCATGTGATTAAATGCCCCCCCAAGCGTCGAAACGAGCTGAACCCATGTTGTTCCTCAGGCTAGTGTGATTCCAGCGTGTTTTCAATGCATCCTAGTCGTAAGCAAAATATACATTTGTAGAAAAACCTGAGGCTGGCATTCGGGCGAAGATCTGTGGTGACAGTTGCCTTCGTCTTTATTGGTAACATGGAGAAGGAAGTCTTGCGTCAGGAAAAACGAGGAACACCATGAAACAAAATGTTATTGAATTTTGTCCACAAGCGCGGATGATTTGTCAGGATGTTTCTGGTGCATATCAATTTTTTAAAACATTTGTATTTATAATTATATATATAAATATTTATATATATATATAGTTATTTTTTAAAATATACATGTAATTATATATATAAATATATATTTATGTATGTATACGCCTAAATGCTCCATGTATGTATCTTGCCCTACATTTAGGTGATTCTTGGGGTGAATGTTGATATCTATTCCATATATGGCGCATGTGGCACAGAAATATATATATATATATAAATATATATTGTATGTATGTACATCTGAATTAGGCAAACAACTATCAAAAATTCACGATTTGGCTAGACATGTTATAACGCAGACACATACACAGAGATATAAGTATATATACATATATGTGTGTGTGTATGTATATATATATATATACATGTACATATTCATTATGTATGCATCTATCTATCATACGTCCAAAGTATGGTGTGGAAGTATTTTTTTCGGATGAATTCGTGGCCACTGGGCTGCCGAAGTTGTGTGGGGCCACGATTATTAGGGTGGGTTCTACTTTCTAAATTTTATCATTGAAAACCAACTTCCCGATTTTTTTAAAATGAATTTACCTATTGCCTTGTCTTGTTTGGTAATGCTATGCTCTGTATTAGCTTGGTTGTCTATGTAGATCCCCATGTTTGTTTCTTGATTCCGTGTGATTGCCCGGTGAGTCAGTGCCAGGTGGAAGCACCCAGCATGGAGGCCACCACGGGTAATATGTTACAAACGGCTGTGATTTCAATTGTTTTCCTTAGATTTCATCCCCGCACTTGGGATGATAAGTGTTTGGGTTTGCTGTTAAACATGGTTTAACTGATCCAGCGGGTCATCCACTTTTTTTGTCATTTCATCCCAAATGTTGGAAGCCACGGCTTGGGCCATGCAGCCAGCTCATTGTCATCGGCGGTGCCGAACACCTCTCTGCAAGACGAGCTGATTATTGAGGCTATGTGCGAAGCCGATTTGCAGGATCTTCTGGCCAGCGTGGGGGCCACCACGGGTAAGATGTTACAAGCTGTGTAACCGATTCAGCGGGTCATCCATTTTTTGTCATTTTATGCCAAATGTGGAAAGCCACGGGTTTGGGGAACCTTGCAACCTTGTCTCCCACTTTGTCCCCCGCTTTGTCTCCCAGCTTGTCATCCATTCTGCCTCCTTGGCGCGCACTTGTTTCCAATTTTGTGTCGCTGTGTGTGGCCGGCTTTGTCTGTCATACTGTCTCCACGCTGAGAGTCAAAATGTGGCCCTAACCTGAACGCTAGTCGGGAACCTTCCCACCCTGAATTTGGAATTGTCAGGTTGCAAAGCTGAATTGATGAAGAACGTACACCGGGTACAAGAAACATGTTTCAAAAAAATACAAAAGTGTGTATGGCTATGTTTGTTAATTTGCAAATCGTTCCGGTGGTTCCATATTTGTTTAGTTGGGGGGGTAAACCAAGAAAAACAGCTGTGCGCACACTACAAATAAACATGAACTTCCAAGACCCCTGTGGTGGGGACCCTTGCAAGGGTCCACATTTAAAAATTAATGCCGGCCATTTATTGTTTTATTTTTCCACCCTTGCTGGGAAACACAACGCTTTTCTGGGACGCACAGCGGGGTTAACGGTTGCAGGCCAGGAGCCGCTCAAATCACTAACCGGGGGGAGACAACGGGGGGAACAGCAGGAGGAGATGAGAAATGATGAAACATATTTTCCTTTTTTCAATGTGTTTTGCATATCTTTAGATAATATGTGTGAGAAATGTTTCGATTTGTTTCGGATTGCTTTGGGACTCTTAGGTTTCCATTTTGGGATCGGTTTTTTTCTTTTGAACATTTTGGGCTTCCATTTTGGGAACCATTTTTGAAAGCTCCCTGTGGGTTTCCCAGCCTCACGGGGAAATATTGGGTAGTAAGCTTCGCATTGCAGTGTGTCGAGAAAAACAGCATTTGATCCTCCTGCAGTATTGGGTTCCATGTTTAATTCCCTCCCGGAGTATGCAATAATAGTCTTCAGTGATCATTCGGATACAGGTCATGTCATCTTAGGACATGCTTGCCTTGTTTTTGGGCGTGGACCTCCTTGCCAAATGCGGTGGGATGATGTTGAATTCGGGTTAAATCCGCACGATTGCTATCTATTTTTGCAAGTTCAGCCATTCTCAAGGCCGCAAGTCCCACTTGTTGGTTCCTCCATTTGTTGTTAGTTCTTGCGTCGCCTTGAGGATATTGCAATTGGGTTGGCTCTGTCAAACCATCTGAAGTGATTACTTTGGCGATGACCCGCTGCCGTTCCTGCGCAGGATTCGGTGACTCCTGGTGTTCTTCTCATCCTTAGGGAGCCGTCTGTCAAAAAGTTGGTGAATCAGTGTTGAATCAATGGGGGCTATGAAACAGTTGGGTCCATGAGGTAGGATGCTACCGCATTTGAACATAGAGTTCAAATCAGCCTTGGTAGTCGGGCAACAAGCCTTGTCTTCACATAAGAAGCAACCATTGAAAGTCTTGTGACTGCTTACCTCACCGTGAAATTGGACCTATTCTCAGGCCGATTGACTTACAACGCGGAATCAAGGAATATGGTTAAGATACGTTAAGATGTTTTAAGCACACCTTTTGTGGGAGCATGAATTTGTTTTTTAAGTGGGAGAAAGACACGAGGGAGAAGCATTTTCCAGCTTCTTGGCGGCACAGGCCCAGGATGCTGAGGGAAACTCTAAATGTCACCAAATTCAAAACAAGAATTATGATCACGGGGCCGGGACTCATCAGAAACTTGAGAGTGAAAAAGTCAAACCAAGGCCTCTGCTGCTTCATCGAGCTGCGGAGCATTGCCCTCAGCCTTTTTTGCGAGTTGGAAACGGGCCGGTTAGTATACCTTCAATTAATGGCCATTGTACTGAGGACAAGGATGATGGACCGGACGTTTTGGGGAAGCCGCTTCATTGCGTTGATCCCAGCTGTACATCTATTTCCCTTGATATTACTTGTATAATATATATACACATTGATTAGGGAGTTGCTGTAACACGTTTTTGGAGGGTTTCTTTAGAATATACTTATGGGGTAAATTTATGGGAATCATATTTAATTCTTATGTTGGTAAACACTCCACACTCCACACTTTACACTCCAACTTCCACACTCTACACTCCACACTCCACACTCCACACTCTACACTCCACACTCTACACTCCGCACTCTACACTTCACACTCCACACTCCACACTCTACGTCTGACACTCACTCCTCCACTCTCCACACGCTGCGCTCCACACTCTACAGTCCACTCTTTACACTCCATTCTCTACACTCCACACTTCACTCCACACTCTGCACTCCACACTTCGCACTCCACACTTTGCACTCCACACTCCACACTTTGCACTCCACACTTCACACTCCATAACCCCACCAATCCACACTCTACAGTCTACGATGGCAGGGACACAGGGGACGAATGTACAAGACTGTTGCAATAGTTTGTCCTGCACAAGTGTTTACCGTTCGTGGGCTGCATCTTGTTTTTTGCATTTCACATTGAGCATGAACGGCAAAGGATTGATGGGAGAGTGGGGTTTGCATACGGATTTTTCTTGTTTCAGAAGAATGCGTGGAAAATGTTTTTTCCACATAGCGTGCTAATTCACCACGATTGAAATGTTGAAACCTGCTAGAGGTGCAAAAGGAAATGAAATGGCTGCGTTTCTTATGTTCGGGTTCCATTCAGGAAAGTGCCAGGTAGCCAGCCAGCAGTTGGGCGGTATTGTGCGCAATGGATTTGCAGGATGCACTTTCAGAAATTCGGGCACAACAAAAAGTGGCCATGGAAAGGATGGACATCCTGAAGCACCAGCATGAGCAGTGGCAAAAAGCGGTGGAGGATTTGCTGGCCAAAGCGGATTCCATGAAAATGCCGCAAGTGAATGTGCAGCCCGAGCGGCCCGTACCAGCATCCGGTGACATCCCTGAAGTGTTGGACATTGGGCTTGAAGAATTTGAAGGTGAGAGCCTACCACTTGGCCGAGATTCAACTCCTTCCACTGACATTCGGCGCTCAAGGCAACCCAAAAAACTTGAAGTGAGCCAGGGCCCTTTGAAAAAACTGGTGGCGGAAGTGTTGATGGACAGTGATACGATGGACCACCTTGGTGATCTCAACTGGTGGCAGCGGCAGAAACGTGCTGTATGCAGATTTGTGAATTCCAAACAGTTCGAATACATCACGGGCGTGATCATTTTGTTGAATATGATTATGATTGGCGTGGAAGCAGAGCTATCCATTGAAAACGGAGACATTTTGTGGGCCACTTGGATTGAAAGAACCTTTCTTGCAATTTACACAGTGGAGCTTTCGCTGCGTTTGTTCGTTGGTGGCCGCCAACTCTTCAAGAGCCCATGGTTTCTATTGGATTTTTCTTTGGTTTGCGTCGGCATCATTGCATTGGTGGTGGCGCCCGTTATTGGACAAGGCAGGCTCGGAGGGATCGAATTTGAAAAAGTTTTGGTCGTCCGTGGCCTTCGTTTGCTGAGACTTGCTCGAGCTTTGAGGATGGTCGGCCATTTCAAAGTCATATGGCGTTTAGTGTACGGCATCCTCACAGCTGGGCATACCATGTTGTCCGTGACATGTTTGGTCGCATTGTGGCTCTTTATATTTGGCTGCGTCGCCGTGGAAATTATCACCAAAGACATGGACCTTCGTTCAAATCCAGAAACGCAAAGCATTGTCCAACATGCTTTTGGAACTTTGCCACGATCGATTTTGACCTTGCTGCAGTTTGTTACCATGGATTCGATTCTTGGTTTCAAAGTGGTTGAAGGTGAAACACATCTGCGACACAATGCAATGGTGATGAGAATGATGTCGCATAGAGCCACAGTGGAAAAACATGGCACCATTGCTTTCAGAAAGAGTGTTGAACCTAGAATTTTGATTACCAACGGGTAGGGACAGGTATGTGGCCTGCTTTCTTGCATTCGGACACTTTGTTTCGCACCGTGCCATGCTGTGTCATGCCACTGCTTTTCATGGGTGTAGCATTGACATTCGTAGTGCTTGTAGTGATCCAAATTCATCATGTATGATTGATGTTCTCAGGATTGCGGATGTGTACTTCCCATTGATAATGGCAAAACCTTGGCTGCTCATCTACTTCATGCCGATTCTGTTATTCTTCTCCGTCGCTTTGATGAACCTGGTTGCTTGGCGTATATTCGTAAGGTTCCAAAAGGTTTTTGACAACATCAAGTGTTTGCGTTGTGCCACGGTTTAATTTCTTGGGATTCGAAATCCATGGCCGATTGTGAATCCTTAGGGTGTTAGTTTTTCGATTTTTCCCGTGGAGTTATGTTCCGCTCCGTTTTTCTTGTCGCCCATCGCAAGGTCACAGCTGTGCTGGTCGAGCATGCTTTGGAATATGCTGCGCATGAGGCAGAAGCAGAACGTTTGAAGACCAAAAGCAAGATCAAGGCGCAGTTGAGAGAAACGGGAGCAAGCACAAAAGACACACATTTAAAACGACAAAGCGGTTGCATGTTTGACATTAAACGCAGTCAGTTGCGCGTAAGCAAGCGCAGAAGTCTACCCACAAGCAGGTTTCCACCAGGAAGGGGCACTAACTTTGAACAGTTCTATCAAAACATGTTCTCCGTCAGGATTTTGTCAAGGAAGGAGAGAAGAAGGAAGGGGGCGAAGAGACAGGCAAAGGACAGGTAAGGTCAGGACAGGACAGGACAGGAAACGGAGAGTGGAAAGCATAATCAGCAAAAGCCAGGGAACAAAATGGAAGGGGTGAGGAACAGAACAGGGAATGCCAGTGAGAAGGGAAAAGGTCGGACAGGGCAGGAAGGGCGGCAACGGGCAGGAAGCAAAAGTAAAGGAAGGAACAGGAAGGAGCAGAGAGGAAAGGAGACGACCAGGAGGAGCAACAGGCTCAACAACTACGGTTTCCACCGGCACTGCTGCGAGGGTTGCCAGGTTTATCAAAACATCAGTGCATGAGGATGCTACAAGACACGTGGTATGTCTCTGCAACTGCGGGTGCCTTTGGATTTGAGGGTTTGATTGCTTTGGTTGCCTTCAGTTCCCTTCAGTTGCCTTTCTCCTTTTTTGTGGAGGCGGCTTTGCCGGCTTTGTTGGACATCTTTCATCGGCTCGACACGGACGCGAGTGGCTGCATCACACGGGATGAAATCGCCCATGTGCCCTTGGACATGTTACCTCCGAAGCTTTTGGAAACGGTCTCCGTGGATAGCATGACAGATCTTTTCGAGCTTTTGGACGTTGATGGTGAAGGAACTCTGACTCAAAATGAATTTGTGGAAGGCACGTGCGGCACAGGTTGTCATGGATGTGGGGTTGTGCCGAAGAAATCACAGACTACAACAGTTTTTCCCGAACGCGTAGCGAAGGGTTCTCGTTTTACTTTGGGGGCCTGGGGGTTGAGCTATGTTCGCTTGATGCCGTCCAACCGTCCGCCAACCGTTTGCAACCGTCCGCGTGGCTGCCGTATGGGCGTGCCTATGTGGAAAGCTGCAAAAGGGACCATTTTTGGATGTTTCAGTAGGCGGCGCTTCGTGGCATCCGAATATGTTGCATGATGTGTCGAAAGTGCTTTTGTGTGGCAGGCGCAATACTTTTGCGTGGTTTCCAAAGACGAGTTGCATTTTTCATAGCAGGCGCAGCACTTTGGACACCTCCATCGTCATTTGGCGTGCCAGGCGCAGCACTTCAGACGTGTGATCTTGCGTGTTGTGCGAAACGCATTGTCAGGGCTGCGTCAAGTGGTGACGACGTGCAAATCATGTGGCAGGCGTGGGACATTCTGACAGTGTCACTTTGCGTGGCAGGCGCAGCATTTGGTGAAGGTCCGTCGTGTGTGGAATTTCATTTTGCGTCGTTGGCGCCGTATTTGGTGCAGTTGCATCTCCCCATGAGACTTGACCCTCCCCAATGTCTATTCCACACTTTCCACTGCAAACTTGGCACTTCACATCCCCAACCCCCAACCCACACACGCTTTGCACTCCACACTCCGCACTCTACACTCTACACTTTACGCTTTACACTTCGCAGTCTACACTTTGCACTCCACACTCTACGCTTTACACTTTACACTTCGCACTCCATACTCGGCGGCCCTCCACGCCTTATACTTTACACTCTACGCTCCACGCTCTACACTCTACACTTTACCCTCCACAGTCTACACTTTGCACTCCACACTCTACGCTTTACACTTTACACTTCGCACTCCATACTCGGCCCTCCACATCTTATACTTTACACTCTACGTTCCACGCTCTACACTTTACACTCCACAGTCTACACTTTACAGCCCACACTCCACACTCTACACATTACACTCTACACTCCACACTCCACACTCTAGACTCTAGACTGTGCACTCCACAATCTACACTTTACACTTCCCACTTTACTTCACACTCCACACTCTACACTCTACAGTTTACAATTGATACTTCGCACTCTACTCTCTACACCTTACACTTTACACATCTCTACTCTTTACACTTTCAACTTTGCACTTTTGATTTTCCACTTTTCACTTTCCACTTTCCACCCCACACTCTACACTTTACACTCTACACTCCACACTTTACACTGTACTCTCTACACTTTACACTTCGCACTCCACACTCCACGCTCTACACTCCACACTTTACACTCCACTCTCCACACTGTAGACTTTACGCTCCACACTCTACACTCCACACTCTGCGCTTTACACTCCGCACTTCACACTCTACACTTTACGCTTTATACTTTACACTCCACAGTGTTCACTAAATGCTCCACACCCTACCCTTTACACTCTACACTCCTCTCTCCACACTGTAGACTTTACACTCCACACTCTCCACTCCACACTTCACACTCCACACTCTACACTTTACACTTCACACTTCACTTGACACTCAACACTCTACAATCTAAATTTACCGTCTACACTTCACACTTCACACTCTACACTGTACACTCTACACTGTACACTCTAAACTCCACACTCTACAAATTAAATTCACACTTTGCACTCTACACTCTATATCTTACACTGTACACATCTTTCCACTTTCCGCTTTCCACTTTCCACTTTCCACGTCATACTCTACACTCTTCACTTTACACTCTACACTCTATACTCCACTCTCCACACTTTACACTTTTTACTCTGCAAATTCAAACTACACTTTCACACTCTACACTTTCCACTTTGCACTCTGCACTCTGCACTTTACACTTTAAACTTCACACTTTACACTCCACACTCCACACACTGTAGACTTTACACTGTACACTCTACACTCCACACTCCACACTTCACGCGTTACACTCCATGCTTTACACTCCACACTCTGCACTTTACACTTCGCACTTTACACTCTGCACTTCGCACTTTACACTCCACACTCTACACTTTACACTTTACACCATAGCGTTCGGGATTGGGGTCCGCTAAACGTTTTCGCACCGATACACCGATACACCGATTGCCGTGCCCGCACCGATACACCGATACAACACCGATACACCGAATGCCGTTTATTTAGGGTTTGGGNTTTTCGCACCGATACACCGATACACCGATTGCCGTGCCCGCACCGATACACCGATACAACACCGATACACCGAATGCCGTTTATTTAGGGTTTGGGCTTCGTTTAGGGTTTGTTTAGGGTTTGTTTAGGGTTTGTTCAGGGTTTATTTAGGGTTGGTTTAGGGTTTGTTTAGGGGTTGGTTTAGGGTTTATTTAGGGTTGGTTATAAGGCACCGTAAACACAGCGATCGGCGTATCGGCGTATCGGCGTAAACACAGCGATCGGTGTATCGGCGTATCGGCGTATTTACGGTTACGGACCCCAATCCCGAACACGCTGCTTTACACTCCACACTCTACACTTTACACTTCACACTTTAAACTCTGCGCTTCGCACTTTGCACTCCACACTCTACACTGTACTCTTTACACTCCACACTCTACACTTTAAAGTTTGCAATCTCCATTTCACCACTCTACACAGTACATTCCCCGCTCAACACTGCTCAGCACCCCACCGTCTTCACACTCCACACTCTGCACTCCACCACCTACCACACTCCACAGTCTACACTGGTATGGCCACAAGGGAAAAATTACAAGACTGTTGGAATAACTTGTTTCACACAAGTGTTTTACGTGACTGCATTCGGGTTCGTTGGTTGCTCTTGTTTTTGGGATCGGCCACTTTGGTCTCCAAGTGAGCTGCTGAGCTCTAAATTGGTTTGAAATGTGGATTGATATTTGTTGCGTTGGTTGTGACTGCTGGTGTTGATATGTGTGCTGATTCTGGATGGGCACTGTTCTCAAGAGTTGGGATGAGTTCAACTCAGTTCCTTTCTGTTTCACGCCGTTCAGATCCGTTGATTTCTCTGTTGAGAGGTCTTTTGAACCTGGTGCTGTTGGACGTGCCCATTTGGACGATCCAAACGTTGAAACTCTTGAGGTTGATCCGAGGCATCACTGTGCAGATCGGTGACGATGTGAAACACATCAAGCAATCGCATCATGACGCCCATGACGCACATGGCAACGCCATCAGAAACGGCTAGCAGATGGCGAGCAAGTCGGAACGATTGATGGAAACAAGGAGATTGAGAAAGATTGACATTGTGAAATGGATCGTTGCATTTGAAACAGTGGGGCTCTTGTGGTTTCTTCACTCCTTTGAATTTCACACCGTTTCACCTAGTTTTTACATGTCACAACAAACTTGGGAAACACGCTCTCAACAGTGTCGCCTCTGTTGAAGGCGGGGTGGCAGTGCTCAAAGCAATCACGTTGTTTTTCACCCGTAGCGAAGAAGATGAGCAGAAGACCAAACATTGCAGAAAAGAACGAAAGAACAGTGCAGGAGACATTTTTTCCTTGGACACAAAAACAACTCGAGTGTGAAAGTCATGAGTGATATGAACCGTTTGTTCTTCTATCCAAAATGCACACCGTTGCAGCTGCCTCCAGTCCGCCACTCGCTTTCGCGTATTCCATGATATTTCATGATGCTCCCACAACAACAGTGGACTGCTTCAACCCGAAACTGCAAGAACCCCCCCGAGTGTATTGGCAGATGTTGACAATTAGTTGCTGTGAAGAATGGTGCAACCAAGAATCACCCGTGCATGTGTCTGTACTGTGAGGCATTGGCCCAAAATGTGTCTGACGCTTCTTGAAGATGTGATTCAGCAAGTTTGAGCCAAAAAAGGAACTCAGTCTTGTCACATTTTCGCATATTCAACTTCAACCTGAGGTTTAGATTACTAGATGACCCAGCCACAATACAGATGACATGACCCCTTCAAATGAAAGAATGTAGCTGCACTAAGCAAAAGAAAAAACATTGGGGCAAATCGATCTGTTTGTGCGTGGCAATGGCAGATGATCCTGCCGAGGATGCAGTCTTTCCATTTGGATCTGGATTTGGTCAGTTGGCAGATGATGGCAAGTGGAAGTGCGACACATGCTCCTTGAGATGGGAAAAGACTGTCATTCAATGCAAGGCCTGTGAAAGTTATCAGCCCGGTCTTTCCGAANGATGATGGCAAGTGGAAGTGCGACACATGCTCCTTGAGATGGGAAAAGACTGTCATTCAATGCAAGGCCTGTGAAAGTTATCAGCCCGGTCTTTCCGAAGAGGACATTGCAAAGATGGAAGCAGAGAAAGAAGCACAACACTCGGAGAC
>BGPT01001059.1:228310-256227 GCA_003297045.1 Symbiodinium sp. clade C Y103
AAGGCAAGAAACTCGCAGAACTTCCAGATTTTTCCCGCAATGGTGAAGTACCAGTGGGTGATGTATTTGTGCATGGAAGTGGTGAATGTGATCAACTTGGCCTTGGAGACGACACGCGTGAACGCCGAAAACCAACTCTGTTGAAGGCATTGGTTGGCAAACAGATCTGTGAGATTGCAGTGGGTGCCATGCATGTCCTTTGCGTCTCTGCAGGTGGCGGTTTGTACAGCTGGGGTTGCAATGACGATGGGGCATTGGGCAGGGTATCTTCTGATGGTTCAGATGGAGGTCCTTCAGATGTAGAGCCCAGCAAGGTTGACATGCCCAACAGTGTTGTGGTACGTAAGGTATCTTGTGGTGATTGTCACAGCTGCGCCTTAGATGATCGTGGTCGTGTGTGGCTGTGGGGCACCTACAAGGATTCTAATGGCTACATTGGCATTGTGCACAAAAGAAAACAGGAAGCAGAAGTTTTAGAGAAAAGTGCTGAGCCCACTTTGGTGCTTGAAGGATGCTCTGTCATTGCGAGTGGTGCGAATCACACTGCTGCACTGGTGGAAACACCTGTTGGAAAGAAGGCAGTAGCATGGGGTTCCAATGCCACTGGGCAGCTCGGGCTGCCTGACAATGTGGGCTGTGGATATGCTGAAAAGATACTTTCTGGCAAGGTGGAAGGGCTGGTTGCTTGCAATGCTGGTGGTTGCGAAGTTTCTGGGGAATCAGTGGCACGAGTGAAAGATGCCAATGGCACGGAAAGAAATGCCGACAAAATGACACTTCCGGAACTTCAGCAAGCACTTGCTCAAGGGGCATCCTTGATTGTGCAAGCCCCAGACAGGGAGGTACCAAAAGCGGAGAAGAAGAAGCTGCTGCATCCCCAGGATGTGTGCTTAAGCGCAGCAGGTGTGGAAGCTTCCAATGTTGAAAACATTTTTGCAAGTGCCGAGTGCACCTTCGTTACAGTGAATGATGGCACAGTTTTGGGATGCGGTCTCAATGGTGATGGGCAAGTTGGGCTTGGCTTTGCCAGCATGGCTGTGCAAACCCTCAGACCTGTGCGCCGAGTGCAGCAAGCATCCTGGCTGGGCGGTGGTTTGCATAGTTTTCATCTAGATGTTTTGTCATGACGTTTTGTCATTGTGTTTCATCATGATGCTTTGTCGTTGTGTTTGACGTTGTCCGATTTTTGGACACTTGGGAGGCTTTATGATTCTCCGTTTCCTTCCTGCTACTGCCATCCTCTTCCTGGTTTGTGTGGTTTGCACGGTCTGTTGAAAATTCTGGAGTAGGAACAGGTATCTGGAGTGGAATGAGGGAGAAGGGTAGGACATGGTAGGACCGGATGGAACTAGTTCATTTGATCTTTGGATGGGGTTGACTGGCAACAACTGTAGGATCCTCCTGTGCTTGAACCTCGAGAAGTGACAGGGCTGCCCAGCATTCTGAAGATGGAGATGTCTTTGTTTGGGGTTGTGGCTTGACCCATCAGCTAGGCAATCGACCCCGAGATGTTCAAAATCCTCATGACATTGAGGAAGATCCTGAAGATGAACTGAGACCATACCGAGTATCATCCAAACAGCTTGAGAAGCGTTTTGTGATGCTTGCAGATGGTGGTGCTCAGCACACTGTAGAGCTTGCATGGGACACATCCTACAGCAAACTGCAGGCAGATGACACCGGTTCATCCTCACTTCAGCGCGCAGACCTTTCTTCACTCCCTGCTGATGTTCCCCAAAGGGGCAGCGACGAAGTCGTGGAATCGGTGGAACCACGGAAGCTGCAGCTTTAGCCCGAGCAGAACAAGCAGAACGAGAGGCTGAGGTTTGAGCCTAATCCGTTGTATCCTTTGTCTCGAAGTTCGATGTGACAAATCAGGAGTGTCTCGATGTTTCTTGTATGTTCAATGGTTTTGCGTTGGAGGCTAGACGTGAAACAAAAATTGCTGCAGTTTGGAGATGTCTTCTGAGGTGGCCAAGATGGAAGCAGAAGCCGCTCAAGAAGCTGCTCGTGACGTCCTGTGCTCAGCTTTATGAAGTGAAGCCGAGCCTTTCTGACAGGGGAATGCCATTTGTGGGACTCTATCGTGCATCCCCGGCCTATCTTCTGTAAAGTGCTGCTTTCAGAGCACAATTTTGATTTCTCAATTGTTGATGCCATGATTGCAATATTAGTCAGATCTGTTTCCCAGTTTCAGCTCAGGTTTTGCGATACTTCTCTGGGCACTTGCTGAGTGAAGTTGGGCCCCTACTACCAAGGATTGTATGTAGCCCGGAGGTTGATAGAAACATTTGTCAGAGTGCGGTCAGATGAAACTTCAAGCTAAGGAGGGTCTTCTATTGTGGGGTGGGGCATGTTTATGATTTTCCAAGCCAAGTCAGCGGGGGTGAAGTGAAGCCCGGACCTCAATACGTCGATCACATGAGGTGGATTCTTCTGCGGATCAGCTTGCAGGCAGCTGCATTGGCCACATATGCAGGACATTATGTTTATGCCTTTATGCCCAACAGATGGAAGTGTAACTGGATTGGCATGCGCATGCGTGTGCAAGGTGAAGAAATGGAGGCTCGGAGTGGGAGGTCACTTATTGCGCTGTCCTTTGCTGGTGGCGTTGCTTGGCTTAGCAGCTAGCGCTTTGCAGGTGCTTTGGTCCCAAAGCAGCCCAAGCAACGCTTTGTCAAAACATCCTGAAGGGCAGGCAATGAGGCCGTCACAGCCTCGGTGGCTGCTCTGTTTGAGTGTGGAGAAGTTGAGACCTTAAACCTATCAATCTTCACTACACTACACCGACTACACCCTATTAAAATCATTCAAAATCTGTTGGTGCGTGATGGTACACGTGCAATGTGTGTGGCACTGGGCGTCTTCGTAAATTGATCTTGTAAGCCCGGCGCTAACCCATGCCATGCTTAGGCAGTTGTCCAAGGCAGGGCTCCAGAGATCGACCATATTGACAGATGAGGTGTTTGTCAAACACATGGACGATGTGTACATGATATGACATATGGAATTTATATCATTTTATATCACCTGAAAAAGCATTTTTTGGACTTTTGTTTCCTTATGTTTCTGCAACTTGAGGGTACTTCAGATTGGCATGGTGCGGTAGCCGGTAGCCTTGATGAAAGTCAGGATTGAGGTAACAGAGTTTCGCCCTGCAGGAGATGGAGCACTGGGCACCTCAGATCGCCTGTTTACGCACGAAGCCCAGCTTTTGATTCCTGGCACTTGAATGGCACTTTGATGAACTTTGTTTCTTCAGACAGCTAGAGCCTGACAGCACCGAGGCAGGGGTACATTGGAGGCACTCCTTCTGGATGCAGCAGGCGGGGCCCACTGGGCCGACTGGGCCGACTGGGCCGATGGGATGGCCATGTACCCCATGGATGGCCTCATGGCCTTGGCGGCCCGGTGACACGGCAAGCGCAGGTAGAGATGAACGACTCTGTGAAGCGATTGCTGCCCAACAATGTGACTTGAAAGATGCCACGCCACTATGACCAAAAAGCCACGGCAAAAAGGGGGAAAGACTTGTAGGGGACAAAGTTGGATGGTGCCAGGAGAGTCTTTGCACCTAGGGTGGCACGTGTGGCAGGCAGGTTTTGGAACAAGTTTTGAAGATTTTGATTGGCGTTTGGTTGCATGCTGAGCGTACTTTGGGCCTCTGCCGCCACTGCTGACTATCAAAAAACATGTTTGCTTCACAAATATGAGAACAATGGAATTGCTAGAGCCGCTATTTTCCAGCAAAAGGCAGAGAGAAAATTGAAAATGACGGAGCACTCACGACTGCCTCCATGCAACCGCACTAGTGCAGATCAGACGCAAAGAGCTGTGATCCGGACGAATCATAACTTTTCTAACTTCTAGCGACTGAGTCGCGCAAGAAACGTGAGTGACCGCGATGGCTTCAGCTGCCATGGAGCGTCCGGGCATCTGGCAGGTCTGTGGGCAAGCGGCCTCCAGCGCATCGAAATCCATGGAAGATCCCTTAGTTCAGCAGCAAGCAGCAGAGGGTGCCATCCTACGAGCACAAGCAGCTTTTGTGGCCTATCCCTTGGATGTTTTGAAGACCCAAGTGCAGTCAGGCCATCCCCGCTACAATCGTTTGTCTCGTTTGCCATGTCTTCTGAAGGACTACAAGCTGAAAATCTTCCGTGGATATCCTGGAGTTGGTGCCAACTCTTTGTTGATGGGTGGTTTGATGTTTGGAGGCTATCGCTTCTTTGACAACTTCTGGGCTTTGTATCAAGTGCCTGACTACTGGCGCCCAGCAGTTGCAGGCGGAAGTATTGGTGCTCTGTGTGGTCTGGCTGCAACACCGCTGGAACAGGTGAAAACCATAATGGCTTTGCAGGAATTCCCGTGAAAATGTCGTGATTTTGGCTGGTTATAAAGTTGTACCCGGTTCTGCGCCTACGTGGTGTTTCATGACGTTTCACGTTTCTTTTTGAGCTAGGTAGATGTGTTTGCAAATCTGGAATGTTGGTGTTATAATGTGTTGTAGATAGTTTTACCAGGCCTCACTGCTGGCAGGAAACCTGGTTGAAGGAGAGGAAGATCACCAAGCGGATTTACACCTCAGTGCATCATGGAGCCTGGGAAGCGCCAGCACGGTTGAAATTCTACGCAGCAACGCCTTTGGTGATCCGCACCGCACTTTTTGATTCGCAACTCTTCTTCTACAACAGCAGACTTCGAGAATGGGTGGCCAATGGTGGATGTCCTCCCAGTCTTCACTTTCTGGTTGGTACTGTTGGTTTCATGCTTGCTGGCTTGGTGGCTGCCACTGTCAACTATCCCTTCGATCGAGTGAAGGGCCACATGATGGGCCGAGCATTTCAGGCACACCCAGTCCTTTCAGTTGCTCAAGGGACCAGGTGCTTTTTCAAGAGGTTTACTATGGTTTACTCATCACCAGCACTTCATCCCGGGGAATTGATCGGAAATTCGGGTTCTGATTTTAGATGCATAAACTGCAACAGCGTATCCTACAAGAAACATTCCTTTCCCTTTGTGGTTTAGCTCAACAACTGCATCTCGGACCTGTCCTTAAGCCTATTTGGTTTCACACCATGGTTTGAGCACAAAGTTCCTTTATTGATTCTTTGACGCGGTCGATGTCTCTATGCGTTTGTTCTGTGCACAGGCCCAAAACCTTGAAAACGTGCGCGCACACACACACAGACATGGGTACATCGGCATAGAGCAGGCAAGTGTAGGTCTTACGGGAGTCCGCCTATTTTGGAACAGTGCGTGCAGAGTCTTGCACCCTGCAGGGACGCTGAGCACCCTTTCTTGCCTTTTCATTTGCATAGTCGTGCAAGGCCTCTTTCAACCGTTGTTTTGGTTTACACAATTTGAAGAATGAGACAGTGCAAAACGGCAGCAGGATTTGGTGGTGCATTAACAGGTGCCCGAACCACAAATCATGCTAAGCTCATGGTTTCGGACCTCATCATTTCAAGTGCCCAAGAAAGATATTTACAAAGCGCGTCTCGAACTGCTCGTACCTTATCATTCCATGTTATCAAGTGTCCAAGTTGCAACTTTCAAACACGAATGGATGGTTTTCACCCGGATTTTCATTCCAGATGAATTTCGTGAATGTTGTAGCATATGTAGTAAGAGATGTTAAATCCCAGTGTTTCTCTATTTTGAGGGTAACATCCAGGATCCACATGGTTTCCCTTCGAGGCTTCCATCGGCGAACAGCCCAAGGAGAGCACCTACGGAGCCTTCGCTGCAGTGGTGAAGCGCCATGGCATCGGTGGTTTGTTCCACGGTTTGCCAACGCGAAGCGTGTTGCATGCCGTGGTCTGGTGCGTGGTGGGCGCTGGCCGTGAATTTTGCGAATGGGCTGGCCTGCGGGAAACTTGCTTCATGCTGATGGCGATGGGTCTATATATATATATATAGATAGATATGAATAAATAGATAAATAAATAAATAAATAAATATATATATATATATATATGTATATATATATACATACACGCTACAGACATGGTGTATCCAGCACATACCTAAATGAATATAGATAGACCTTTGCGCGATAGTTTCTTGCAATGTTTTTTGCCCAAGTCCCTGCCGAAGAGAACCATCATGGACATAGTGTCATCGGCACTCACAACAGTCCTGCTCTGGTTGTGTCATCAGGAGAGGGCCAAGCAGAGAAGCGCTGAACTCGGTTGCAGCCGAACACTGAGCGCTTAGACAGCCACCAGTCAGTTATGTCAATCTTCAGACTGCCACGAGCAGCTGCAGCGACCTTCTTTTCCACTGCCTAAGGGGCAGGTTGCTGCAATGTTGAGAATTGCAGACATTTTCGTATTTTTCGTCAATTCTGATCAATCCTTGTCGTGTTGAAACTGCCATATTAGTGTTTGATCTCCAATTTTGGACTGAAATTGTTCAACTTGATTGGTGCCATCTATGTTGGCATCATGGTCGTTAGGCATGTCCAGAACGCAAATGTTTAGGATTCCCGAGGAAAACATGCAAGGGTTCAAACAGATTGAGTGGTCGTGCGCAATTGGGCCACCGGGAGTTTTCCAGATGCAATGTCACCATTTGAGCAAGAGGCTAAACTCTCCGTGTGGCAGGTATGTATTCGATGGCTCTTTCATGTAAAAACATTCATTTGACTTGTAAAAAAACGATATATGAACTCCCAAAAACGATACCCGGGAATCAGTTCATGTGTGAATGGATTGTGGGAAGTGAAGGGGTTGTGTTCATGACAGGATGGTGGATACTTGCTCTAGTAGCATCGAGGATTCCAGTTGTGGGGTATACATCATGCCCAGCTCACAAAACGGAAGATGTGCAAGAGTATGCTGATGCTCACTGATGCTCTTGATCCTGGCCAATTTTCTTTATCTCTGATTATGCAAACGGTTTTGTATCCAAGCACGTGCTCTGATTCGGCAACTACATAGCCGGTGCTGGACTGACACATGCAATGGGTTCGGTGACCAAGTGGGCAGGATAGCTGACATGGATCAACCGTAACCGTAACCCTCTGACTCCAAGCTTTTTGCATATCGATGCATCCTCGGGCCCGGCTGCTGAAAATTGCGCAGGACGTTGTGAGGGGCCGTGGCGAGGGTTGAGTTGTCGGAGACAAAAATCACCCTGGCCTTGTGAAGCGAGTTGTTTTGGGTCGCAACTAGCCGTATTCAGTGATGCTGTCAAGAACGAAGCCAGTCTGATTCTAACCATTCCCTTTTGCTTTGTGGCTCAAGTCTTGGCAAAAACTTGAGCAAAACTCTGGCACACTTTCAACTGTGAACGTTCAATTGACTTTGGACCACCTGCTGGGTGCCAAGAATGTTGATGCTGTTGAGAATGTTGATGCTCACGTGTCAATAGCAAAGTGAATCCTTAAAGTGCAGCGCTGTTTTCTTTGGACCCATGTGGAGTCCCACGACCCAACAGTTCAAGTGCCCGTCATTTCTTGGACGTCAATTCAGCGTGGAATTCTCGTCGCAATGCTGGCTGGCGGGTTCAACTCAAACCCTTGGCCTTGGGCTCGTATTTCAAGGCAAGTTACGTGAGCGAATTGGTGGTACCAGGTGTGACGAGTTGGTGATTTTACATTGTCATATCGAGTTGGCGTTGCCACTGTGGCCAAAATTTGTCAAAGCACATTGGTGGTGACCACATAGCACTGTTAGTGTGTTGTTGTCACAGTGGCATTTTGTTTTCAGCACTGTTCTGATCATTGGTGAAGATGCTCCTAGCGTCGTGCAAGTGGTTTACGTTGCAATATCCCTCACAGGAAGCCTTCTTGACAAATCAGTACGGTTGGGAATGGAATATTTGTAGCAGCTCAAGTGTAAAAGACATCCGGACATCCATCATGGCAGTAGCCACAGCAAGCAGCTCGTGCTGCCATTTGAAAAGTCTCAGGACTTGGCAGATGGAGCAGCCCGCCTTGTCTTCACACAACTGTTTCGCGGGCCTGTGCCTGGTCTGCGGTTATGTTCTGACCATGGACTATGGCAGGTTAACCATAAATAAACCGTCAATGGTATCAAAAAATCAATGGTGAACACATGACTGTTAATCTACTCATGACGGGTGATGTTGAGCTAAGTGCTCTATGATTACTTGCTGAATCATTTTTTTAAATAGTGATTCGTCGCTCGAGTGTGGTCGTGTCTCAAAATCGTTGTGTTTTCGAAGCATGGCGCTTCATTTTCGACATCGAAGTGACTGCCTTCCTTTTGAGTAGCACTTTTGATCAGGTATTGAACACTGTTGCTGTTGTTGTTGTTGTTGTTGTTGTTGTTGTTGTTGTTAGTGGAGCTCAAAATTGGTGGGTTTGTTGTCATAAACGACTAGCTAGTGATTGAAGACGTTGCCCTTTGAAAAGGACAGCTTCCCACCCACGGCCATGTCCCAACATCACCTTTGAACCTCTTTCGCCAACTGATCACCCACTGCTGTTGTCATTAATTTATATCAGCAAAAAATACGACTGGCTGCCGGCAGCGAGTGCTCCCATGGCGCAGGTTTGGCCTCGCGGCCGATGTCCTGGCCTCCATCCATCCGCCCAAACCTTTCGAGGTCGACTGATGGGAGAATTGCCAGGATTTCATTTGATCGTTGTTTTTTTGATTTCATTTGATTTCATTTGATATTTTTGTGTCAATCATTTCATCTGAGCTAGCTCACTGTGTTGCTAACATCAGGGACCGGGCCTTTTTTTCTTGAATACAATAGATTTTATTATCGGTTCTAGATTCTAGGTGATTTGAGGTGGTCCTAGGTGGTTCTGATCCAAGATCTGACTTTGGAATGTTGGGATAGGAGCTTGCGCCTGGACGTGGTAGATTTGCGTTTTGATTCATCATCATTGTTGTCGTGCCGTGGTCATCGTTGTAATCGGCATCGTCGGAACTGTCATTGTCACCACCATCACTCTCACACAGACGCATTTTGATGCATTTTGGGCATTGCCTTTCAGGTGCCATGCGATGAATTGCAACATATTGGGACGCTCCCAGTAACACCTCGCAGGCCTAGCCGTGTCCGTTCTCGCCAGCTGTTGCATCACATGTGAAGTCCACAACAGATCGAATCCGCGTGTTGCACTTCCAATCGCAGGTCAAACTTCCATTTTGAGATGAAGATGGATGACAAGGCAGAAGTCAGCGAGAGTTGGGATGGAATGATAAGTTTCAGTCAGACCGTGCTCGACATGTCTGTAGCATGTTATCGGACATTGAAGTTACCTGCAACAAGCTTTGGTTTCTGCTGTAGGTGCATGAGCATTGCGAGATGGTTGGGGCGCTCCCGATGACACCTCGCAGGCTTTTCTGAGTTTTTGCTTGACCCAGATTTGAACCACTGTGATTTCATTTCTGACACGCAAGCTGGACGTTGAACACCAGAGATTGCAGAAGGAAGAGAGGCTTGGTCATATGTTCAGTGCAATTGTAGGCGTTGGGCAAACTCGGTTGGTTTTTTGTTGTCAGGATTTCAATCTCTTCGACTTCCACGCGTCCGTCACTGTCAGCCAATGTGGATCAGGCAGGCCTTAGTGCAAAGTGTGGCTTTGTACAGACAGATTTCAGCGCCCATGATTGGATGGGATCTGTTCCGCTCGAAATCTTTAAGCTCAACGACCCAACGCCCACGTCGGATGTGAAACTGCACAAGTTGTTCTTCCTGTTGTTGTGGCGCATGTGCTTCCTTTCATCATGTGAAGTTTGAAGCATTTTCAAATATTTTCAGCGCATGCTAGCTGTCCCTGCAATGACTGGTTGAACCCAAACATTTCAAAACAAGTGGGGCAGGCAGAAGAAAACGAAGAGGGCGAGAACCACGCCCCAAACTTACCATGCCTGCCTTTGATTTGATTAGATCTTATTAGTCCGTCTTCATCAAACAATGTTTTTTGTAAACAACAATTGTGTCGTCAAACAGATTATTTAGACCTGTTTAGACCTGACCAGTTGAGTCGTTTCACCTCACAGGCCAACCGCGGTGCTCTGCACGGGAGGCTCAGCATGTGAAATTGTTTGAGACGAAATGTTGAGAGATTGGCGACGGTGGTCCTGTTGAGCCGCGCAGTTTTTTATGTTTTTGTTTTGTTGCGGAGGCTTTCAGATGTTTCAACAGGGTTGGAGACTTCAACATGCGAGGAGGTGATGGCCTGAGAAGTCTTGAGAAGTTTGCCGGTCGCTGCTTGAGTTGTCTTTCCAGGAGCTTGAAACGATGGAGAATGGGTATGGAAGGGCGGCAGATGCGCAGGGCTGAGTGGAAATAGTGCGGCAAGATGCCGTGGTTTGTCCTTTGGTAATGATTGTGTGACCCACTTGGCATTCCTTGACGTTACATCTTGCTATTGAGTTGAATTCGGTTTGTGCTGTCAGGGAACCCCCTCACACGGAGCAGCGAGGCTGGGTTGAGCAGATCTGTTGAATCGATTGTTCAGTGCTTGGATCAACCGCCTGCGAGGAACATGGTAGAGCAATGGTGGTTGGACTACATCAGAATGAAGGAGTCGAAGGAGTCGAAGGCAAGGCCCGTGACGCACAGGTGAGCACCGGAGGTGATGATCCAACTGATGTGCCAACTGAATCACCATATTAATCTATATTATATGTTCATATATTCATAGTGATTCACTATATTCATGGTAGATNCCGGAGGTGATGATCCAACTGATGTGCCAACTGAATCACCATATTAATCTATATTATATGTTCATATATTCATAGTGATTCACTATATTCATGGTAGATAGACAGATCATGATAGATCCAAGTGGTGAACAATCCAAACAGTGCAGCCAGATTCAGCTGAAGTCCCTGTGTGGGGCCACGCTGTGTAGCACAGGCAACAAAAACGCAGAAATAAACAACCCCAAGGACTCCTTATGACTCCTTGCCAACGACACACCCAACAATATCAGGCGGACTCCAGTCCGCATTGGGCGAAGAGATAACAACTGCTTCACAAAATCCAACAACTTTTCCGCCNCTCCTTGCCAACGACACACCCAACAATATCAGGCGGACTCCAGTCCGCATTGGGCGAAGAGATAACAACTGCTTCACAAAATCCAACAACTTTTCCGCCTTTTGACTTCCTGCCATCACATTTGCCACCACATGTCATGTCTTTCAGTGGGGCGCCGGCTTTTCTGCCGGGATTCCATTCTTGAAAAGCAGGTGAGCGGGGCCAGCGGGGGCGTTCACTTGGTGGCATATGCTGATGATCTGCAGAACGTCTCCCTGGAGCCAAGGTAGTGGCCAATGAGCTGCCAGGCCGTCNAGCGGGGCCAGCGGGGGCGTTCACTTGGTGGCATATGCTGATGATCTGCAGAACGTCTCCCTGGAGCCAAGGTAGTGGCCAATGAGCTGCCAGGCCGTCAGCATGTTCAGAGCAGAAAAAGTGGCATTGCAGTGCAAAGCTTGGACAAAAGAGTTCAGGCTTGTGCACACCAAGAGCTGGAGAGGTGCCATGTGATTTGCTTGCTCTGCTCTCCGAAATGATTTCTCAACATTTTTGTTACCGGACCAATCATTGGCCTTGGAGTCCTTGGAGAGTGGCCACACCAAAGCTGCTGAATCGATTCGGTTCGGGATGCCAGGTTTGCATTGGGCGCGACAACGACCAGGCACGGAATTTCTTCAGATTTGCTGTGAACTGGAGAAGTGGTGAGCAGGACTTTGCTTGGACTTNGATGCCAGGTTTGCATTGGGCGCGACAACGACCAGGCACGGAATTTCTTCAGATTTGCTGTGAACTGGAGAAGTGGTGAGCAGGACTTTGCTTGGACTTCGCAAAGGACAGTCGTGACAGAAAAGAGACTCGCCAGGTGAAAGAGATGGCCAATGTGGGTCGTGACCTTGTTCATCACCGCCATTCTCGTCATCCTCGTCATCATGTTTATGGTCGTCATCAACACCATCATCACCATCATCTCCACATCGTCACCATTTTCATAATCATCGTCCTCTTCATTATCATCAGTATCGTAATCATCGTCCTTGTTTTCACTATCATCATCATTAGCATTACTATCATCACCATCATTATTTTCGTCATTGTTTGTTGCATTCTCATTTGCTGGATCATTTGCATTAGCCCAAATGACAGCACCAACATCATTACATACCTTAATGTCTTTCCCTGGATAGTCTACCTGAGTCTACCTTTCGTGTCTCCTCTTCTCAAGTCAAGTATGGGCTGTGCCAGGTACTAATGGACCTGGAGAAGCTGCAGAACAAACAGTAACAGAGGCTAAGCGGTCCAAGACAACAGAGGGCTGCAAGGGCTGGTTCTGAATCTCAGGCCGTGAAAGAAGCCTTGCTGATTTTGGATGCGTCACCATGGGCTGAGGAGGAGGCGTGGTATGGCCGGAGGGTTCGTCTCATTCCTTGTGGTTCGTTGCTTGCGGCCCCGAGGCCAAGTTTGTGCCGGAGGAGCCGGCTGCTTTGAGAAGTGCGTTGGGACTTCTACTGGCAGCTGAGGGCCGCTTGAGGAGGGCCGCTGTGGCAGCCTTGGTGTTAGTTTGTGCTGCCACAAGTCGCCGAAAAATCAAGCATGGCTAAAATTGACCCAAAGTGTGCGACTCCAACCATTCATGCATTTGGGTGGCCTGGTCGGGGGACCCTGTTTTTATGAACCAGCAAAGTTCATTCCACAAATTTCGGATGTTTACGGTTTTGACCGCTTTGATTAAATCCCAAGTACTAGGGCCTTAAGCGGCCAGTGATGACATGCTCAGGCTTGGGGCGCTTCTCCAAAAGAGTTTGAAGTTGCACTATTTGGCACAGTTTGGCCCTTGCAGTTTTTTTTCTTTGGTGTGGACGCCAGGCCCAGCAGCGGATGCTCCGCATGATGTCAAAGGCAGGGCTTTGCAGGAAGGTCACAAAGGTACCCAATCGTTCTTTTTGAAAGCGAGCACCCTAGGTTGAGTTCATGTTGAACCGCTTGCAGCAGCCGACCCTTGTCAGCACAGGGGCATGGTAAAAGTTGGTAGACGAGGGCGTCTAGCTACTCATTCCCATGCAACTCGGAATGGCATGTTGTGTCTTGTGACGTACGGCTTGTGTTGGGATGGAATGTAGACATTAAAATGTGTGGAATTTGGGTCCCGGGCCATGTGCGCTCAAGACCTTTCAATGCATGTGCACCAGCTTCTGGCAGCAAGGCTCGATGAAAAACTTGTGGAAGAAGCAAAGGCTGACGCGGCCAAAGGCCTGAGCACTTTGTCGCAGGCGGCGCTGGATTTGCGCCACGTCATTTGTGTATACCTTGAAGGGATCCAATAGAAACATACAAAAGTTCATAGCAGTCTTGAATGGCCCTTGAAAGTCCTGAAAGTCCTTGTTCAAGATTGAGAACCGGCTAGCCAGTCCGCAGCAAATTCTGTTGAAGTGTCATGGTCGATTTTGCAGGCTTTGGCAGTGCGGGTGGTGCTTTGTCATGAGTTTCGACCGCGTGATATAATACGGCGCAGCTTGGCCGTTTTATGAGCTTTGGGATGGCAAAAGGTGCCAGGGCGCAACGTAGCAACCCCAGAGGCCCCGTAGCAAGTGCCCCATACTGTAGGTCTGAAAGAAGCAGGGCTGTCAGAGGTAACTGACAAGAAGAGTGCCGCTCGCCTTTGTCATCCTGATAAATGTGCCTTTGATGCAAAGATGCACTGACATTTGCAGAGCGCCGTGTTGTTGTGAGAGTAACCGGCTTGTCTTCCTGAATTCACGCCAAGCTTTGTTCTTCTTGGCCTTGGGGGACACCTTGATGGCTGAGCGAGATCTCGACCTGGAGCGCTTGCGCACTGGGGTCGACGGAGCACTGCTCTAATCGCTGATTACTTTTCGAAGACTGGAAGTATCATCTTCTTGGAGAGCGGG
The DNA here is from genome assembly GCA_003297045.1 of Symbiodinium sp. clade C Y103. Classification (NCBI taxonomy): domain Eukaryota; class Dinophyceae; order Suessiales; family Symbiodiniaceae; genus Cladocopium; species Cladocopium sp. clade C. The sequence continues at coordinate 242,191 of BGPT01001059.1, forward strand.
TAGAAGACCGTGCTGCTAAGGCCACCATCCACAGGCTACCAGAGCGATGCAAGTTCTGATCAGCTCTGAAATTGACTGAAGGCAAAAAGGGCGTGCTTTTGGCTAAGCCTTTGTCGGATTCCCTTCGGCAGTGAGAGCAGCAGTCCAATAAGGAGGATCACTTCAAGGTGTTCTGCAGTTTAGAGGCTCTCAGGCCCTTTGCTTGCCATGTCGGTAATGCGAACGGTCTACTTCACGGCGCCGCCGCGATATGTGGCGCCAGTGAGGGTGCAGGCCTGTCTGTTCTTCCTTGGGGACAATGGTCAAAATTTTGTTGCAAACTTGTGGTGTTTCCCATGGGATTTTTTTTCCTTCATTCAGGGAAGTATTGTTGGGATTCCTTTCGGGCATTCATTGGAGGATCTTTTTGGAATATTTTTTCGGATCAGTCATTGCGGGGGAATGCCTCCATGCGTTTTGTCACTTCTTTTGGCAGGCGGCAGAAACTGGGCCCTTGAATGCCCCGTCTGTCAGCGAGCACGCGCAGCTCTCGAAGGCCTGAGTGCCCCCAAACAGTAGAAAGTTGAGAATGAGTCACAATCACTTTCTTCAGGGATCTTTGCCACCGGCGGATTTTTTTTGGGTTGTTTTCCATGTGTTCAATGAAGCAGCTTCAATGAAAACGGTTTTTGAATTCAAGCAGCTGACAGGATGGCAATTCCATTCGGGACAAGCATAAGATGTTTGGTACCTTGGAGGTGCAAGCAGACAAATGTTTCAAAACTTCCAAGAGGTTCAAAAAGAAAAAGCCACCAACACCAGGGTCGGTGGTTTGAAATTCCTCCTGGTTTCAAAGCAATCTTCACATTTTCTGCTACTAGATGGCGGAGAGACTGGTTGCGGGCTGCTGGCAACACTTCAATTGGACTGCAAAAAGGATTTAACATGGGAGCGCCAGCAGTGAGAACAACATTCAATCCAAGCAGCAAATTCAATAGGACTCTTGACCAAGTTTGCGGGACCTGCTATTTGATTACGATCTTACTGCCGCAATCGACTATTGATTCATTGTTTTGCAAGTGGTTGTCTCAAATCTCTTCATGGTTCGGCTTGCAATGCCTCAGTGCCTTGCGTGCCGTTGATGTTTGGAAGTGCTTTAGAAGAGGGGACCTGTGGCGACCTATCCCATCGGGGAGGTGCCAATCAATGCTTCAGCTGAGGTGTTGCGTTGACGCCCATGCCAGCGGCCAGCTCTGGTGTTCCTGTGCGCCCGACGCAAGAGGCCTGGGCGCCTGGAAGACTCATGCTGGATGGCTGAGTCAGTTGAGCCGTGCGTTGTGATCGCATGTGGTTTGGAGGGAGCTGAGGTTTCATTGATGTGTTTGGGTTTTAATTTTTGATCCTTTTGAACTTGCGTTCTTTGCTAGCGCTGCCTTTCCCTTTTCCAAATTTCTTTTCTTTTGTCAGCTAAGACGGTAGCCCACAATGCCCCACAGCTCCTATCTCCTGAGCCTGTTCAATTCCCCTTTCATGTTCCCTTCCCTTTCATTTTGCCTTTCTTGTCTTTATGCTTTTCCTTTCTCTTGAGTCATGCACACACACACACACTGTATCAACCGTGGAAAATCGATGAGAATCATTGACAAATTTGAGAACCCCATCCGACAATTGATGAAAATTGTTTCAGGTCCGGTCAGGCCCTGCGATTTCTCTTTTCCTAGTTGCGATCTTGAGCCAAAGGTTTGGCCCGGTTTGTGAAAGGTTCACCTGGTGCTGTACCTGCAAGATTCTTAGTCGAGCAAGTGGATTCCTAGGAATTTCCTCAGCATCTCAGTACATCTTAGTCTTGAAAAATCATCTTCTGTTGTAGTTTGGAAACCTTCTTGTTGCTTGTATGATTTATCTCACCTACACTCGCGCACAAAAACAATGCTGAACAGTTAGGCAACCAATGGAAAAACCGATCAACAAGAACTGCAGAAACGAATGAAACTGTTGAACGTGAAAACCATGTTAGACACTGACATGTGGCAGTCTTTTCAGTCATGATATGTGGCATGTACAGACGACCGATGTCTGGTTTCTGGGACACACAGAGCATACTACAGCACTTGACGTGCGTGAGAGCTGCATGGAAAAGGGGTGCTGAGCTGGGGACACCTTGCAATTGAGATCCACGGCATTCTAGGGCGTTCCAGGATCCAAAAAACCAACAGAAACAGGGGAAAGAAAAAAACGGTGGAACAGTGGATGAAAACCATGGCAAAACGGATCCGTGCAAAGGCGGGCCATGCTGAGCGAGAGCCCTTTTTATTGCATCAAACGCTGTGGGCATAGATGGGAAGAGTGAGGTTTTGCTCGGCAGTATCCACGAAAGAAGTTTTCAAAGTGAAGAAACGTGAGCGATTTTGTGCTGGCTCTATGTGGATGGCCGGTAATTTGTGAACCAGAAACGCTTGGAATTGGAGGGCAGGTTTAAATGCAATGTCAACATTTGATGGTCAGAACCATAAACCGGACCTGCTTCGTAGTGACCAGTGTGGCTCACTGCATGTCCCTCCAATTGCCTGAAGCATTTTCAGGTACATGGCTGCCCCCACACACACCCATTTCCATGCATGGATACTGTTGCGATGTGGGTGATATGGCTTTGGGTTAACACAGTGGTAGCAGTTGCAGGTGATGCCTGCCGCGCCGCCGGGTGCAAAGGAGCCCTTGTCCGTTTCGTGCATGGTAAGCGTATATGGTCTGCTCAAAGCACAAGGAAATACCTGTAGACAAAACAACAAAAATATGAATAACCTAGAAGGCTTAATTTGGCTACTATCATGATAGCTGTCCCCATATCGAAAAATCTTTGATTTCCCAAAGCATCATGGTCACGGATCACTTTTGGCCTCGTGTTGCTTGTATGTTTTCGCATGATCGATACTCCTTCGGCTAAACTTCTGAATCAGAGGGGGTGTTGGAAGATGGCGGGCTGTGAAAGTGTTGGGGAAAACATGCCCCTTCGGCTCCGGGGTGGTTAGGGGCGTTCCAAAAACTGATGGTTTTTAAGAGGTGTAGCGCAAGGGCATTGGTACAAGTTTGTTTGTGTGGATAAAAGCGCTCAAGGGAACATCTTGAGCAACTTGCTATGGACTTTCTAAGGAACTTCCTAAGGAACTTCCTAAGAAACTTTCAAGGAACTTGCTAAGGACTTTCTACGTAACTTCGTTTGGACCTTCTTGGAAACCTTTGGGAAAGACTCCTGTGATGACCAGCCGCGGTCCCGGAACGCCTCCATAGGGAAACCCTTAAAGGAAGGGGGAGGGGGTGCTGGAGACTCCTGGAACTTCCTTAAGGATTTTTGTAGGGACTTCCCTTACACTTCCGTAGCGACTTTCTCAGAAAACTTCCCCAGGGACTTCCCCAGGAGTCTCCAGCACCCCCCCAGTCTCTAGCAAGTTCCCTGAAAGTTAGTCGAAGTGCTCACAGGCAATGGTGTTCTTTTCATGCCAAACAAAGGACAAGTCATGAACTCACCAACAGGTGTGTGTTCGATATTCATTCTCAAGTTGCGCATTTGTTCAGCTGAGAAAAGTATCGGAACACGTCCTTTGTCAAGTATGTCAACACTTGTCGTGATCCAACCAGTCGAGGAGTACGTGTTTTTCAGATGTATGATCAATCTCTCTCTGACTGTGGACTGTTCACCATTGGCAAAAGGAAACCTACTAGAACAAGGCTCTGTGCTGAACCAAATCTGATCATTGTTCTTGTGTTGTCGGCAAGCTTGAACAAGTCGATCAATGGCATATCTGGATCCCATGGCACGAGTACAGCCAGAGTCCAGAATCACATGTGTTGGATGTGATTGCAGATCAATGTATGCGCAAAGCAATGACTGCTGGATGCCATGATCATAGTTCAAAAAGGCACAATCTGGCTGAGAATGACTGACATGACACACTTCTCGTCTTGCTCACTTCTTCGGATGGAAAAATTGTGCTGGAAACGAACGAAAGCATCACGAATAAGACTGCATGGTCTTGGCAAAATTCGTGAAACATAGTCACCGACTGTCCTCAGGACACTGGTAACTTTTTCTGTGATATGTGAGCCGCTAAGGCGGCTTGGTTCACATTTTCGTGGTTGAAAACCCGGGAGGGTTTGTTCGCGATCGGTCTGGTCCGTCTGTCCGTCCACGAAATAGGACCAATTTTGATAATAACTTGAATCATCATATTCTCCATATCCATACCAACTGGTATTCCAATCACCTGAACTGTGATAATCAGGATGGTCATTCCAGTTATCGTTTTGGCCATAGTATCCATATCCACTTCAGTCTTCTTGCCAACGGGTTTCTGGTACTTGATGAGCTTGTGATGGCTCATTTTCGGTGGCTGTATTTGATCTGGTGATTGGGATTCATCTTGCACTGCATAGCCCTTTCCGCTAGACCTCGGTTTGAAGTGAGGTCTTTTCCTTTTCCTTTGAAACCTTTTGGCTTGCCTTTCTTGAATTTTCTGCCCTAGACTCTACGTTTGGAGTACCCTTTTGCACCAAGTGCCCAAAAATCGGTTTCGTTATAAAGGGACACAAACCCTTCTTCATGGGTGTTTTCGTCTATTACCCAGAAACCTGATTCCTCTTTCATCTCTCCTTCTTCTACAATGAAGAAATTATGTTTCCTACGGTGTGCAATCGACGGATCGGCTATGCCTGTCCTAGTCGTGCAAAACAACTCGAGGAATGTCTGCTTGACAACCAGATACGTGTAGTCAGGCATGGTTACGCCATCGAACTCACAAATCGTTCGCGTTGTTGCTCACTCAAGTCTGCCTGTACAAGGAACATTAAACTGATCAGCTTGCCCGAGGGAGGAAAGTTATCTCGATGTTGTTGCCGGCGATGCTCGAAATTCTGCTGACAACGAGGCTAAAAATTCTGGTGTTGCTGCAGCTGGATAATCAGGAATCTCATAGAGATCCATCCAGGCGTTAATGACTCGTCTTTGACTTATCTCAAAACGGCCTATCCAATTCACAAATTCTGCATTGCCACGATAGTTTCTGAAGAAACGCAGGGATCGCCAAAGAAAGACATGCTGAACTCCCTTTATGAAAAAGGGTCGCACTATGTCCTTGAAGTGCGTTACACCTTGATCAGGGTCTCTCAATATGGCACTATCAAGCATATGCTTATACAATGCGGCTGGTCCTACAAGGCTGTTTTTCAAAGACGTCCATGCTTATCGGCATCTAAGGTTGTGATGCCTAGCCAGTCATCAATGAGGTCTTCATATTCGAACCAAGAGGTGGTTCCATCAAATGTTGGTGGCACCTTGGGAGTCATTTTGATTCCCTGATTCTGTCTGTCACTGGATGCCGCTAAGGCGGCTTCTTCATCATATGGTGTCACCTGAAATGCCTCATGTTCGTCGTCCGTATCCATGGCATGGATCTGGACAATTTTTGGTTATTGGGCTCTCCTGTGCTACTCGTTGCCCCTTCTGATGACCTCGGGTGTGCCTTGCTGTTTGTGCAAGACCGCTGAGGCGGTTTGAAGGAGCACAAGCTCCGCTACCACTTTGAGGTAGCAATCCCCCGTAGGGTGGTGTACCTATATTATAAGTACCTAGATTTAACACTAGTGAGCACAGTGAACGGCTTAGCTGCGAGCAGCTTCTTTTTGCTGCGGAAACGGATTATACAGTGAATCTTGAGCCATGCGGCGACATGAGTGAAAACTGTGACATCTGTCTGCATTGCGTAGACACATGCATGTATGTACATGACATGCCTAAAACTAAAACACAGGGGGAGGGGGGTGGAGGGGGAGGGGGGGCGGACCAATCAGACGATTAAAAAATCTGCGCGGTAGGGCTTTTATTATCATAGCTTAACCTTACAATAGACAAGCTTCAACCCATCTACCTAAAACACGCCGGTGCCCCAGGGCCGGCGGATTCATTCTCAAATTCCTCATTTGGTCAGCTCAAAAGAGAATTGGAACACGTCCTTTGTCGAGTGTGTCAACACTTGTAGTTACCCAGCCAGTAGATGACTTCGGATTTTTGACATGGATAACCAGTCCTTTCATGCACTGGTGATTGTTCTCCCTTGGCAAACGAAAACTTACTACTTCATGGCTCCGTACTGAACCAAATCTTATCCCTGTCCTTGTGTCTCTGACATGCTTGAACTAATCTATCAATTGCTTAACGAGAACCCATAGTACGGGTACAGCCTGAATCTAAGATAACATATGTCGGATTGAATTTGAGATCAACATATTCGCAAAGCAGTGCCTGATAGTTATCATGATTGTAGTTCAAAAAGGCGCTCTCAAAATGATAGTATGTGTTAACTTCTCTGGCGTCGGGCGAATGAGAACTGCTGTCAGACATATGACCTCCGATTGTTCGGAAATCGTGATCTGTTTCAGGGACCCTTGAACCTTGCCGGTTCGTATCTTCGGTTATGTCGACTTGGTCCCCGTCTGTCCTTCTACATAGTATGTCCAATACCATTCATCGTCAAAAGTCTCACAACACCAGCCACTCCATGCACCGTCATCATATAGTGATTCTCATCTTGCGCAACATAGCCCCAACTATCTTCAGGATAAGGTTGGCTGTGAACTGTTGACAGTTCTTGTCTTGTGGTAACGGTAGACGCGGCAGGTGTTGACCAACTAGCAGCGATATTTGCTTGCGTTGGTTGCTGTGACTTACCGAAGAATGGCTGCTTGTCTTTTCCTTTTCCCTTAAACGCGTCCTTACCGTCTTTTCCTTTCTTTCCTTTCTTGCCTTTCTTGCCCTTCTTGCCCTTCTTACCTTTTCCTTTACCGTAGAAGTTGGAGTCTTGTGGCTGTTCTTCTTCCTCGTAATAGGCGTACCCTTTGCTTTTTGACCTAGGTTAATAGCCTGGTCTTCTTCCTCTTTTTCCGTGTCCTTTTCTTCTACCTCCTTACCTGAAAGTTCTTCCATGTATCTTTCTGCTTGTATATCCTTTCGCAGTACATACCCAGAAATCTGTGTGGGTCTGCAATGCCAGCGCGCGTTGTAGCAAAGAGTTCCATGGAGGCTTGTTTCACGTTGAGGTAAGTAGAGTTTTGCGTATTTAACTGTCTCAGGCTCATAGTTCTCGCTGTGTTTCATTCCTATCGGCCTGGACAAGGTTGTCAGATAGAGGAAACGCGTTAGCATGGTGTTGCTTCATTCTTTCAATTGCTTTTGCTCTAAGTTCTAGCAAGCGTGCCATCCTAACTTTGGGTCTGCTGTTCCGTTAATCTCTACTCGCAATGCTGCAATCAAAATGTTCTGAAAAAAATTGGCAGAATCTCAGGTGGCGCCTGTTCATCAGAGTCAAATAAACCCATCCAGGCAGCGAGCGTGCGTCTTTGTGCTACCTCAAATCTGCCCATCCAGCAGACGATTTCAGAGTTACCGCGATATGTTTTGAAAAACTGCAGGAATTTCCGTAGAAAACATGTTGAACTCCTTTGACAAAATATGGACGAAGCTTGTGTTTGAAATGTGTCACACCATGGACTGGATCTCGCAATTTACTGTTATCAAGCATATTCTTGTAGAATGTAGCTGGTCCTACCAAGGCACTTTTAAGTGATGGCCCATGTTTCTCTTCAGACAATGTGGTTATTCCTATTAAATCTTCGCATTCTATCCATGAGCTCTGGCCATCAAACCTTGGTGGTACCTCAGGCGTCATTCTGATTCCTTGTGTGTGTGTGTGTTATCGGGCATTGTAGCGTATGCACCGTCTGTTGCATATGCTAGTGTTTCTTCTACGTCCGAATCTATAGCAAAGATTTGGACCATTGGAAAATTTGTGTGACACCGGTGCCTGGGTGACGCCTAGCGAAAGTTTTTAGGATGCTAGGAGCGTCACAAGCTCCGCTACCCCTGGATCAATTATCTATGGATAACCCCTGTTCGGATCACGGTCAGCTGCGGCAGCTGTTGTTTGACACGAGGCGTGGAACGCCCTAAGTCTTGAGCCATAGTGGCCACCATGTGATATTGTACGCCTGATATCTCGACTCCCCAAGTCCATATTCACCCCCTGTGGTCACGGACTCCCCTGGATGGGACACAGCCCTAAGCAGCGACAGCTGTTTTGACAATAGGCGGGCGCTCAGCAATCCAGAGCCATAACGGCCATGTGAGACATGACGTTCTGTACACGCACGAGTCTTCATGGTCATTATATGCGTGGGACATAGTACATGGTCAATTGTGTAGGGACATGATTTCACGAACATTTTCACCCCCCCCACCCTGCCTTTCTCAGAATCTTCATTATCTAAACTATAATATCACCCACAGAAGCAGCCATCAACGGAAACTTCAAAAACGCATGAAAACACACGGGCCGGGTGCCAACTACCTTTTCTCTTGTTTTTCTTTAAAACTCCCCAACCCGGAGTCGCTCCCCAGATCTGGGGGGTTTGGATCCTATACCTTTCTTTGTCTTTGATGAGAAATTAGCTATCGTCCATCATACAGCTTTTNTCCCCAACCCGGAGTCGCTCCCCAGATCTGGGGGGTTTGGATCCTATACCTTTCTTTGTCTTTGATGAGAAATTAGCTATCGTCCATCATACAGCTTTTGACTCGCATATGCCACCGTTTTGCTTCGGTTCAGGAAGAGGTTTTGTTAAGCGTGTTCAAGACAAGTGTCATCCACAATGGGGTGGCCAGGCGTTTGGTGGATTGGTATTGAGTAGTGACATGATGGTCCCACTGTCACATCGGAAATTTGACTTCATTTTTTCTACTTGCCCGGTGAAAGTCTGTAGGTTGTCACAAGGCATCCCACCTGCGCACAAGCACATAGGTGCCAGATAGAATGTCAAAACATCGGTAATGTCAGATAGAATGCCAGAATGTCTTTCAGACTATCAGTGGGGATCACACGAAGAAAATTTTTGTAAATGCTTNCAGATAGAATGTCAAAACATCGGTAATGTCAGATAGAATGCCAGAATGTCTTTCAGACTATCAGTGGGGATCACACGAAGAAAATTTTTGTAAATGCTTGGAAGCCAAGTCTTTGAAACAACTGATTGAACGTTTTTTTTTGGAAATGTTGCGCCGATCTGTGCGGTTTTGGTTTGCTTAAGCCATGCTGTGGAAGTGCGAGTGGCGGCTCCAAAGGGCTGAACTTCCACAAGTTGATCATCTGCTGGGTAGTTTGAACATTTTTAATCTTAACATGCTGTTCTAGTCCAACTCCATCATCCTGTTTCTATTTTGGCGGCAAAAGCGCAAACTGGCGTGACTCACATTGAATCTCAGCGTCCGATCACNAACATGCTGTTCTAGTCCAACTCCATCATCCTGTTTCTATTTTGGCGGCAAAAGCGCAAACTGGCGTGACTCACATTGAATCTCAGCGTCCGATCACCGGCTTTAATGACTCGCGCTTCAAAGTGGAATTCGTTCCTTCCACTCAAGAGCATGCAGCTTCGTTCCAGAAGCCCTACTGCCAGAAGTCTTATTCAAAATGCTTTNTTACGGGTGGTCTTTCGTGGCAGGAGGCACTTGGAGATGTCCATCATCATGCCTGGAAGAAATATGCTCTCTTGTTGCCTACAGGATGTGTGACTGCAGTGCCAACACCTCAAGTGCCAGGGGTCATAGATCGAGCAGTTTTGGAACAGCTCGAGCCAGAGATCAAGCGCGTGCCTCCCCCGAAAGTTTACGCCAGAACGTAGTCCTCCTATGACTTTTGCTAATTGTTTGTTGCGGGGTGAGGCAATGATGTGATCGCCTATGAACGTTGTTGCGGCTGTTGCGACCGCAATTTGCAACATGTGTGCGGGCTTGAAAAAGGAGTTCTGGAATGCTAAGATTAAGATAGGTATCCCAGACTTTGCCACTGGACAGTGNCGACCGCAATTTGCAACATGTGTGCGGGCTTGAAAAAGGAGTTCTGGAATGCTAAGATTAAGATAGGTATCCCAGACTTTGCCACTGGACAGTGACAGTGGCAAATTTCACCTGTATTACGCAGTTAAAGATTTCACCGCCATTGCTTTGAGCTATGCAAATGCTCCATCGACTGAACTAAAGCAGAGTCCAATTGTTTGACAGTTTGCCACTCCGAGGCCCAATGGACAGTGACCGGGGCAGGTCTCACCTTTGTTGCGCACTTCTAGGTTTCTCCGCTTTTGCCACCATGTTGTGAAAGAGCTGCAATGAATGAGCCTGTTATTTGTTCATTAGTTTGGATTTCAATCACTTCACCGACAGGCAGCAAGCCTAGATCCTTTGGTTTTGGGTTGCGGTTGGTGCAAGCTCATCAAGTTTCATTTGANTTCATTAGTTTGGATTTCAATCACTTCACCGACAGGCAGCAAGCCTAGATCCTTTGGTTTTGGGTTGCGGTTGGTGCAAGCTCATCAAGTTTCATTTGATTTGGCGTCGACTTCTCATGGTTGCAGATGAAAAAGCCCACGCGAAGGCGTGATAGACACACTGGGTTAGCAACTTTTATGTTTCAAATGTGGCTGATTAGATCTCGAATGNTTCTCATGGTTGCAGATGAAAAAGCCCACGCGAAGGCGTGATAGACACACTGGGTTAGCAACTTTTATGTTTCAAATGTGGCTGATTAGATCTCGAATGTGGTCCCTTTGAGACATGTTTTTGCTGGTGTTTCTTGATGGCCCTAGCTGATCTAAGTATCCCTGATCCAGGGGGCTACTTTTTTCTAATGAAAAACCCTTTCGTTTGCCTTGTGCCTGAAAACCGCTGCTATTTAAAAAAAGAAACACCCAAAAAAGGAAAACAAAAACAGCGCCCCAACATGGTTCCCTCCGCAGGAGACCATGATCTTGGCCGATGGCGCCGCCCGTCGCCTGGAGAAGGCCATGCCGGCGCTGGACAACGCGCTGGATAAGAAGCCCATCGATGAGGCGAGGAAGCGGTTGGGGTAAGTGCATGAAGCGGCGGTAAGTGGTTAGGTTTAGAGGTGAAAAAAGTGAAACGGCAGATGGTGCTTGCGTATGTTTGCGTGTTTTTGCGCTGTTAGAGTTGCAATCGGTGCAAGTTTGCCTTTTCTAAAAACGCGTCCTGCAGGAAAGGCTGGCACGAATTGCGCCTTGGCGCGCAGTTTGATTTTTTTTGGACGTTTGTTGTTGGTGGATTTCAAGCGTTCATGATGATGTTGGTGGATAATGTTGATGATGTTGGTGGGTGATGTTGCTGATGTTGATGATGTGCGAGTCGATGGGTGTGGATGATGGTGGACCATCAACTCGGGTGGGAGAAGGTGGGTGTGGATCAATCGTCATAACCTGGCACCGATGGACTCGCAAGGCCATGACCATGTTCGGGAAACCGTCCAATTTCGGGGAGGTGTGATACGTTGCTTTTCGGAAGTGGTCTCTGTAGACTAGGGGACAGTATGGTTGTGGCCAGTAACCACCCATGGCTTTTGGGATTGTTAAGAAACCAACTATTTCCCATTGCTTTGGGGTTGCTTTAGGCAGGTTGGAGGACGGGGGTCCCACCGAAGTGGTGGCAGCATCAGGAGCGACAGCTCGACGAGGTGATGCAGAACCAACGCAAGATCCTTGGATGGGCTTATGCAACTTGGCTTGAACGGGTGCCGTCAAACCAACAAACCACATCTGGCTGAAAAAAGTGGGGTACAACTTTGGCACTCTAGGCTGTTGGTAAGTCAGTTGCCAACATGGTTTTCTTTTTGAAGCAGCGCACAGCTAAAATCAATAATTTCACCAAATAGCGCTAGCGAATCCGTAGAAAAGCGCTAGTTTGTTTGCAGTGTGCTCTACGAATGCAAGCGGGAGATCTTGAAACCCGCAAAGTAAGCCTCACCGACCAGATTCAACTGCAGTTTCTTTTTGTTTGTGAATTTTATTGCTTGAAGCAAGCTTGATATTGATATCCGCTTTTAAAGAAATGCGTTCGTCAATCCATCAGGAAGTGCGCGACATGACACTTTGCCAGCGTCGCCGTGCTTCCATCACAGCGGCTTTGGAGCCAGCCCCGGCAAAATTGCACCCAACAAGAGATGCGGTGGAGACCCTGGTGAGAGAAATCCATGCGCGCGAAACCCTTGACGAAGTTCAGATGGATGGGGACTCTGGCTCAGACTAGACGACAGACGTCCTGAGAAACCATCCTTCCATGTGCAGTTAGCCAAAAACCTAGTGAGACCGCGTGGTTTTGGACTTCGCTAGCGTTTGGCCGCTTCTGACAAGCTGTGCGCGAAAAGGGTCGGTTTTTCGAGCTTGGTCTTGGTGAGGGGGAGAAATTGCATGTGTGCCATGGATTTTTCCCCAGATAGCTGGCAAGCTATAGGGGTTCTTACTGGGGTCTTCGGTGGCGAACTTTTGAGCCTGTTGCTCCTCAAGGTGCTGTGCAGGGTGCTGTCCAGAGTGCGGTGGCGAAGTCTGGCAAAGGTGCCGTGCAGGGTGCTGCGCAAGGTGCTGTGCAAATTGCGGTGGCGAAGTCTGGCAAAGGTGCCGTGCAGGGTGCTGCGCAAGGTGCTGTGCAGGGTGCGGTGGCGCAGTCTGGCAAAGGTGCTGTGCAGGGTGCTGTGCAGGGTGCTGTCCAGAGTGCGGCGGCGAAGTCTGGCAAAGGTGCTGTGCAGGGTGCTGTGCAGAGTGCGGCGGCGAAGTCTGCAGGGTGCTGTGCGGGGTGCTGCTGTCCACACTGTGGTGGCGAAGTCTGGCAAAGGTGCTGTGCAGGGTGCTGTGCAGGGTGCTGTGCAGGGTGCTGTGCAGGGTGCTGTCCAGAGTGCCGTGGCAAAGTCTGGCAAAGGTGCTGTGCGGGGTGCTGTGCAGGGTGCTGTCCAGGCTGCGGTGGCGAAGTCTGGCAAAGGTGCTGTGCAGGGTGCTGTGCAGGGTGCTGTGCAGGGTGCTGTCCAGACTGGTGGCGAAGTCTGGCAAAGGTGCTGTGCATGGTGCTGTGCAGGGTGCTGTCCAGAGTGCGGCGAAGGCGGGCAAAGGTGCTGCGCAGGGTGCTGTGCAGGGTGCTGTGCAGGGTGCTGTCCAGACTGCGGTGCCGAAGTCTGGCAAAGGTGCTGTGCAGGGTGCTGTGCAGGGTGCTCTCCAGAGTGCCGTGGCGAAGTCTGGCAAAGGTGCTGTGCAGGGTGCCGCAGGGTGCTGTCCAAAGTGCGGTGGCGAAGTCTGGCGAAGGGTGTGTGCAGGGTGCTGTGTGCAGGGTGCTGAGCGCAGTGCGGTGTCGAAGTCTGGCAAAGGTGCTGTGCAGGGTGCTGTGCAGAGTGCTGTCCAGAGTGCGGTGGCGAAGTCTGCAGGGTGCTGTGCAGGTCTGTCCAGACTCTGGTGGTGAAGTCTGGTAAAGGTGCTGTGCAGGGTGCTGTGTGGCGAAGTCTGGCAAAGGTGCTGTGCAGGGTGCTGTGCAGGGTGCTGTGCAAGGTGTTGTCCAGAGTGCGGTGGCGAAGTCTGGCAAAGGTGCTGTGCAGGGTGCTGTGCAGGGTGCTGTGCAAGGTGTTGTCCAGAGTGCGGTGGCGAAGTCTGGCAAAGGTTCTGTGCAGGGTGCTGTGCAGGGTGCTGCCCAGAGTGTTTTTAAGGGTAATAGGTCGGGCTGGCCTTTGCTCGGGGGGCTCCAGGCGCAATTTTTGTCCTGGAAATTGTCGCATGTATCGACTCTGCTGACATAAGCATGTGCGTTTCGGCTGCACAGGATTGCGCAAAGTCTGCCGGCTTGTTTGCTGCGAATACTCACACTTTGGACATGACCATGTGCGTTTCGACTGCGCAGGCTCAGAGTGTGGTCCGTGGTTCCGAGGTTGGCAACCATCAGTTGCAAATTTTAGGGCCTNAAATTTTAGGGCCTGGTAATTGGTGGCAATGGTAATCTATGGTTGCCACGTTGGGAAGCATGAATTTCAATTTTTTGGAAGCGGCAATTTCTGCAATCGCATTCTGGCAATGATGTTTTCTCAGTGGCAGGCGGGGAAAAAACATCACGGCATAATCAATATAGAAACCTAGACATATGGAGGCGCGCGCGTTTACCAAGGACTGCCGCGTGTTACAGATAAGCAACTTGAT
>BGPT01001059.1:256236-292261 GCA_003297045.1 Symbiodinium sp. clade C Y103
TGCCGCGTGTTACAGATAAGCAACTTGATGTCGGTCCATTGAGCAAAACAAAAAAGTTCTAAACAACATGTTTACATATCATTCTAACATGCATTGTTTGCACGCAAAAAACATGTTTGATACGGGCCCATGAACCAAACGCAAACATTCCGGCACCGGTCCATTAAGCAAAACAAAGCGATCTGTACCGGTCCATTAANCGGGCCCATGAACCAAACGCAAACATTCCGGCACCGGTCCATTAAGCAAAACAAAGCGATCTGTACCGGTCCATTAAGCAAAACCAAAAATGTAAGAAAAATGTTTTCATATCATTCGAACATGCACCTTTTTCGTGCAAAAACATTTCTATTCCGGCCCATTAGCCAAACGCAATCATTCCGGTACCGGTCCATTAAGCAAAACAAAACGATCTGTACCGGTCCATTAAGCAAAACCAAAAATGTAAGAAACATGTTTTCATATCATTCTAACATGCACCTTTTTCGTGCAAACACATTTCTATGCCGGCCCATCAGCCAAACGCAAACATTTCGCTACCGGTCCATTAAGCAAGACAAAACGTTCTGTTACCGCCTCATGAAACAAAACAAAACAAAGCGATACGAACCATGAGTTGTAACCTTTGAGGATCAGCAGATCCTTCCACTGGTAACGTATCGCTTTTCAGATTGGGAACCATGAATTTCAAGCTTCGGGAACCGGCAGTTCCTTACAATGATAATCTCNTCCTTCCACTGGTAACGTATCGCTTTTCAGATTGGGAACCATGAATTTCAAGCTTCGGGAACCGGCAGTTCCTTACAATGATAATCTCTTGGATTGGAAGACATAAGTTCTAACCTCTGGGAACCGGCAATTCGTTGCAATGGTAACCTCTGGTTCCCAGGTTGGGAAACATGAGTTCCAAGCTCTGGGAACCGGCAGTNGGAACCGGCAATTCGTTGCAATGGTAACCTCTGGTTCCCAGGTTGGGAAACATGAGTTCCAAGCTCTGGGAACCGGCAGTTCCTTGCAATGGTAACCTAGGGTTCCCAGGTTGGGAACCATCAGGTCCAACCTTTGGGAGCCGGAAGTTCTTTGCAATGGTAACCTATGGTTCCCAGGGTGAAAACCATCAGTTCCAACCTTTGGGAACCGGAAGTTCTTCGCAATGGTAACCTATGGTTCCCAGGTTGGGAACCATCAGTTCCAACCTTTGGGAACCGGAAATTCTTCGCAATGGTAACCTATGGTTCCTGCGTTGGGAACACTGAGTTCCAACCTTTGGGAACCGGAAGTTCTTTGCGATGGTAACCTATGGTTCCCAGGTTGGGAACCATCAGTTCCAATCTTTGGGAACTGGAAGTTCTTTGCAATGGTAACCTATGGTTCCCAGGTTGGGAACACTGAGTTCCAATCTTTGGGAACCAGCAGTTCCTTGCAATGGTAACCTATGATTCCCAGCTTGGGAACCATCAGTTCCAACCTTTGGGAACCGGAAGTTCCTTGCAATGGTAACCTTTGGTTCATTTTAGGAGCCGGTAGTTGGTGGCAATGGTAAGCACTGGTAATCTATGGTTGCCACGTTGGGAAGCATGATTTTCAATTTTTGGGGAGCGGCAATTTCTGCAATCGTAGTCTGGCAATGATGTTTTCTCAGTGGCAGGCGGGGAAAAAACCATCACGGCATAATCAATATAGAAACCTAGACATATGGAGGCGCGCGCGTTTACCAAGGACTGCCGCGTGTTACAGATAAGCAACTTGATGTCGGTCCANTATAGAAACCTAGACATATGGAGGCGCGCGCGTTTACCAAGGACTGCCGCGTGTTACAGATAAGCAACTTGATGTCGGTCCATTGAGCAAAACAAAAAAAGTTCTAAACAACATGTTTACATATCATTCTAACATGCATTGGTTTCACGTAAAAAACATGTTTGAGACGGGCCCATGAACCAAACGCAAACATTCCGGCACCGGTCCATTAAGCAAAACGAAGCGATCTGTACCGGTCCATCAAGCAAAACGAAACATGTAAGAAAAATGTTTTCATATCATTCGAACATGCACCTTATTCGTGCAAAAACATTTCTCTGCCGGCCCATCAGCCAAACGCAAACATTTCGCTACCGGTCCAGTAAGCAAGACAAAACCTTCTGTTACCGCCTCAGTAAACTAAACAAAACGATACGAACCATGAGTTGTAACCTTTGGGGATCAGCAGATCTTTCCACTGGTAACGTATCGCTTTTCAGATTGGGAACCATGAATTTCAGTTCCTTACAATGATAATTTCTTGGATTGGAAAACATAAGTTCTAACCTCTGGGAACCGGCAATTCGTTGCAATGGTAACCTCTGGTTCCCAGGTTGGGAAACATGAGTTCCAAGCTCTGGGAACCGGCAGTTCCTTGCAATGGTAACCTATGGTTCCCGCGTTGGGAACCATCAGTTCCAACCTTTTGGGAACCGGAAGTTCTTCGCAATGGTAACCTATGGTTCCCAGGTTGGGAACACTGAGTTCCAACCTTTGGGAACCAGCAGTTCCTTGCAATGGTAACCTATGGTTCCTGCGTTGGGAACACTGAGTTCCAACCTTTGGGAACCGGAAGTTCTTTGCAATGGTAACCTATGGTTCCCAGGTTGGGAACCATCAGTTCCAACCTTTGGGAACTGGAAGTTCTTTGCAATGGTAACCTAGGGTTTCCAGGTTGAATACCATCAGTTCCAAGGTTTGGAAACCAGAATTTCTTTGCAATGGTAACCTAGGGTTCCCAGGTTGGGAACCATCAGTTCCAACCTTTGGGAACTGGAAGTTCCTTGCAATGGTAACCTTTGGTTCCGAGGTTGGCAGCCATGAGTTGCAAATTTTAGGAACTGGTAATTGGTGGCAATGGTAATCTATGGTTGCCACGTTGGGAAGCATGAATTTCAATGTTTTGGAAGCGGCAATTTCTGCAATCGTAGTCTGGCAACAANCAGTGGCAGGCGTGGAAAAAACATCACGGCATAATCAATATAGAAACCTAGACATATGGAGGCGCGCGCGTTTACCAAGGACTGCCGCGTGTTACAGATCACTGCCGCGTTTACCAGTAAGCAAAACAAAATAGTTTTAAACAACATGTTTACGTATCATTCTAACATGCATTGTTTTCACGCAAAAAACATGTTTGATACGGGCCCATGAACGAAACGCAACCATTTTGGTACCGGTCCATTGAGCAAAACAAAGCGATCTGTACCGGTCCATGAGGCAAAGCCAAAAATGTAAGAAAAATGGTTTCATATCATGCTAACATGCACTTTTTTCGTGCAAAAACATTTCTATGCCGGCCCATCAGCCAAACGCAATCATTCCGGTACCGGTCCATTAAGGAAGACAAAACGTTCCGTTACCGCCTCATTAAACAAAACAAAACGAAACGAACCATGAGTTGTAACCTTTGAGGATCAGCAGATCCTTCCACTGGTAACGTATCGCTTTTCAGATTGGGAACCATGAATTTCAAGCTTGGGGAACCGGCAGTTCCTTACAATGATAATCTCNGTAACGTATCGCTTTTCAGATTGGGAACCATGAATTTCAAGCTTGGGGAACCGGCAGTTCCTTACAATGATAATCTCTTGGATTGGGAACCATCAGTTCGAACCTTTGGGAGCCGGAAGTTCTTCGCAATGGTAACCTATGGTTCCCAGGTTGGGAACACTGCGTTCCAACCTTTTGGGAACAAGCAGTTCCTTGCAATGGTAACCTATGGTTCCCGCGTTGGGAACCATCAGTTCCAACCCTTGGGAACCGGAAGTACTTTGCAATGGTAACCTATGGTTCCCAGGTTCGGGAACACTGAGTTCCAACCTTTGGGAACCAGCAGTTCCTTGCAATGGTACCCTATGGTTCCCGGGTTTGGGACCATCAGTTCCAACCTTTGGGAACCGGCAATTCGTTGCGAGGGTAACCTCTGGTTCCCAGGTTGGGAACCATCAGTTCCAACCTTTGGGAACCGGAAGTTCTTCGCTATGGTAACCTATGGTTCCCAGGTTATTGAGTTCCAATCTTCCGGAACCAGCAGTTCTCTGCAATGGTAACCTAGGGTTCCCACGTTGAGAACCATCGGTTCCAACATTTGGGAACCCGAAGTTTTTTGCATTGACTTCCGCGGGTCGAGACACCCACTATTTCACTGACCCATTGACGCGGCGTGAAAAAACGTTTCTGAAATCTTTTCTATCTGGGGTCTATGCCGGTGTAATTTTTGAGCTTTTGTGACAGACCATGTGGGCCAGCATGCAAAGCGTTTCAAGTGGCAGATGCTGTGAACGGTCCATCTGGGACGGCGCCGCACTGGTAGCACATCAGGCTTCAGGAAGCTCCATCAGTAACCAACCAAGCAGCTTCAAGATTTTCCTCGGCGCAACAGTGTGGGCGTGTCTTAGATTGGGAATATGATTCACTGTCCAACTCCATCTGTCAGTATATACGCAGATGACGCAAAAACAATTCATCGCAACAGCAATCAGAGCAAGCCGGGGCACCAGCTTTCCAGCCGCCATTTTTTGTCGAATCGCCTCATTTTCCGATTTCATTTGTTTTTTTGTTGGCAGTTCAGCCAGCAGCCAGTTGAACCGATTTCCAAGACGTGCATCCCATGAGTTCGACGTAGTTCCACGTGTGCGTTGCCATGACGCCTGGCATATGGCGGGAAGCCTGGCATCAATTCCGCTTAAGTCTGCCTGTGTCAGGTGCCAATCTTTTACAACGAGCGTCTACCTGGGTGACGTGGATAGTAGTGGGCCATTTGGGAAAAGAGATCCTTGGACCTGTCACCCTTTCAAGCAGTGTGAATAATGTCCTTGGGACTTCAGTTGTTGGTGGTTTGAGTGTTGGCATTTCCACCTTGGCTTCGCAAGCTTTCGGAGCTGGAAACAACTTGGCCATGGCCCTGGTACTGCAACGGGCTTTGTTGGTGACGTTGCTGGGCTCGTTGCCCTGTGTTTTGCTGCTCGTGCTGATCAAACCCATTTTACTTGGCCTCCACATGGGGGAGAATTTTGCTACTGTCGCTGGTCGCTATGCTTATTGTGTCCTGTTGGTCACACCTTTCATGGGCATCCAACGTTCTATTGGGGTTTGGCTGGTAGCACAAAAGAACAACCACCCGCGGATGTTTGTCATTCTTTTTGCTTTGCCTCTTCATGCAGTCATGACTGTGTACTTCACCTCCACTTCTTGGACCTACATGGGTGCAGGTGCAGCCATGAGTATCAGTACTGCACTTCAGGCTTTATTGATCTATGTGTACATCTCTTGCTCATCCACTTGTGCCCGAACTTGGCGCGGCTTTAGTAGCGAAGCATTCAAAGATTGGGGGCCTTACTTAGAAATTGCGCTGCCAGGCGTTTGGATGAACACAGAATATTTTGTCGGAGAATCCTTGACCTTAGCAGCCAGCATGCTAGCAGATCCTGACACCTGCTTGTCTGCCTTATCCATCTACCAGCTCACACAAACAACGTGTTATCAGATCCCAAGTGGCCTGCGGATGGTGATTAGTGCCCGAGTGGGCAATCAGCTTGGTGCTGGTTGCCCAATAGAAGCTGCAATTGCTGAGAAAGCAGGGCTTCGACTGATACTCCTGTGGCTGACCATCCCTGCAAGTCTTTTATTGATTTTCACCCGTCAATGGGGCCTTCTCTTCACCACTAATGCCGCTGTACTCCAACTGCTGGACGCGCTGGTTTGGCTGATGTTGACCTACAGCAGTCTTGATGCTGTACAGGCCTACAACAATGGTGTTCTGGCATCTTGTGGGCAACAAAGTATCAGTGGCAAATGGGCCATTCGAGCCTATTTGGGCGTCAGTTTTCCCTTGGCTTTTCTCTTTGCCTTTGCTTTTCACTGGGGCGTCCCAGGACTTTGTGCTGGGCACTGCGTCGGGAAGCTGTGCCATGTGGTGCCGTGCATCTTCGCCGTGTGGCGAATCGACTGGGAGTTGGAGAGCAAACGCGCCATCGAACGCGTCAACCAGGTGTCCAGCTCGTCCACTGCACTGGTGCCGCGCTAGGCCGCTACAACGATAAGAACCGGAACCCATCCTGCACCTGGATCCCAAATGATCCTCATCGGAACGGCAAATTTGGACTTTTCGTTGAAAAACGTTAAGCAAATTAGCATACATGATCATGCATGGAAACACATAGTATCTTTAGCATCTTCAGCTGCCTCCGCGAACTGAAGATTCAGCTTTGAGTCTTCAAAGGACCCTGAGGCTTTGTCAAGTCCATCTGAAAGAGCAGATGCTTAGACCTGTTGGGTGGGTTTGCACTTGTGTTGTCATGCAATCAGATAAAGGATCAAACAAATTCAGGGCGCACAGCATGTGGGCAATCACAGCTGGTGACATCGCAGCATTTGCCGCCTCAGTTGTGTAAAGAACGCCCTGCGCACAGCCATGGCATCTTGGAGTCAGCTCGGGCAGCTTGGGCAACACATCACCACTTTGGCATTGCAACTTATCCCGCAAGTATACATGCATATGTGTATATACGTATAGTTCCTACATTTTAGTTTATGCACACACACCCACACAATTTGACCATTTGGTGAAATGTGGCAGGAAGCAGCAGGTCGAGGGTAACCAAGATTGAAGACACTTTTATTCCACGTTGGAGGTGATTCAATGTTTACATCAATATAGATTCCCCCTATCGTTGTTCGTCATTGTGTCCTGCTATGGATTTTCTGTGAGCATTCAATGTATTGCAGTGTGCAGCAGCGTGACGTAGTCTGCTTAGGCGAGGGATCTCCAAGACACACAACCGGGGCTCCATCTTACAGCTCTTGGACTATGCTGGCGGAGCGAAGAAGTACAACTTCGTCTACATGCCTGCTGGCCGCTCCACTCATGCAGGCCTTGCCATCGTAAACTTCGTGGATGCTGAGGCATGCCACCGATGCTTTCTCGCGCTGAAGCACATGCAGGTGCGAGTTGGTGATGCTGTGGCAATGCTGAATACATAATGATGTAAGAATATCCAAGAATCCAAGAAATCTAAGGGACCTTTATCCTGGCTGCTCACCTTTGCTCCTGGCATGCTGTAGGAGGATTTTGTTACCCAAGTCTCGCCCCTTTGTTTCAGGAGCAAGGCCAGATGGTGGGCATCAAGAGCATCGGGCAGTCAAAAATCCAAGGCTTCTCCGAGTGGCGAGTCTGGATGGTACTGGCATGAATCAAACATTCACTTCATTTCATACTACAAGTTATTTGAATGATTGGAACCGTCTGAATACTGAACAAATATTTTTGGGAGGGCTTCAAGTACCGATTTGGAGGTTGTGAAAGGGTTCTTCCTGCTATGGACCCTAAGGCCCTAAGGTTCCATCAATTGTGTGATAAACTTCTCTCTCATGAAAAACTGAAATTGACGGTACTGCACAACAATTCGTCATTTCACCAAATCTCTGGTCACAAGCCTGCAACATTTCCTTCAGCAACCTTTTGGCATGTTCACGTGTCACACCCTTCTGCAAAAGAATCCTTAACAGCATATCTTACAGCACGCTGACTAGAACAGAGTTCAGCTTCTTGCGAACCGGAGTTGAGATAGGATGGCCGATCTTGTTGGATGGCATGTCAGAGTGCGTTCATTGTTGGCCAAGAATGGCGATAAGATGACAACGGGCTCAGGAACCTTGCATATTATGTGGTGATTTCTCGCCAAGATGAACGTGTGACAGATCAACCGCTGATCTTCGCCTTGGGCTTAGGATGGGCAAGCGGCCAAGCATTATAAGATGCATGAGATGTTTCATATGTTCCATATCGATTCATATTGATTCACATTGATTCGTATTGATTCATATTGATGCATGCTACTTCATATTGATAGATTCATAAATTCCATATTGATTCGATATTAATCCCACGTTGCATGTCCATGCTGCCAATGCTGAGCTGAGGTGAATGGTGAAGCAGCAGATCAACGATTTCTTGAGTATTTGATCAAGACTTTCGTGACCCGTGCCATGAAGCAACGAGCAGAAGAGTTTCCTGGCAGGGGGTTGGACGCATTGGGGTGCCAGAAATGGAAAGATAAGCTATGGCAGCTATGGGTTATGGGGCACTGCTGTTGCCAATTTCCAATTGAATGAAGTATAACCAAAAAGAAAATACATTAAATAAGACCATTGGAAAGTGCAATGTGAGTCTCCAATCATTTTGGCTTCCTGGCGTTTCTGGCTTGCGCATTTGAGGCAAGCTGAGGCGCCCTGGGGTTTGGGGCTTGACGGCCTAGTGTACAGGAGCTTGACAGGAGCTGTTGGTTTCATGACAAGTGCAACTGCATGGATAAATCCGTGGAGAAATGCATGGAGCAACTTTCATCAGCTGCTGAGTAGGTTAAAAACTTGACAACTTGAAGAAACAATAAGAATTGGATGGGTTCAAGAAACAACAGGTGAGTGCCGTTCATGCGTACAGCACTGATGTAGCGCCGGTTGAAGTGGCCACAGGCTATGTACAGTACCCGAAAGATGGGACCACCACCTGGGTTGCAGACCTGCGGCCCACTACCACCAGGGTGCCTTTCGAGAAACAAGGACCGTGAGATGAGAAACATGAAGCCAAAACCGCGTTGCCCACCATGAGTGCCAACCATGAGCCACATGAGCCAAGGAGAACGGCGGATGGATAACTTAATTGGGAAATTGAGGTGTTGCTGAGAGAATCGGTCCATGCATCACTATCAGTCACTATCAAACCTGCCGACATGTGCCGACTCTGGAGGACGGCACCCCATCCCAAGCCCTCCCGGCACCGGTCGCTCTCGGACCAAACTTTTCGAGAAGCTCTGGGCCAGAGATGCGGATGCAGCAGATGCCGCAGACGCTGGCTGCACAGGTGGGGCTTCATCGGCTTCATGATATCTACGACGACGTCCAGGATGCTCCGGAGATCCAGGCACTTTGCGATCGACTGGGCTGCAAAACCTGTGATGGAATGATCGTCTTCTCCCTGTAGCTGGGAGCCGGGACTGGGACTCGCTGATGGTGTTGAATGGTGTTGAATGGTGTTGAATCCCACCTCAAATCATTTTCCGAAATCCGTCCACGAACAACGCACCTGCATCATTGGACAGACCAAATGCAGCGCGCTGGATCACCGTGGATCACTTGCAGCTGGGGGACCCAGTTCCAAAAGTCTGTCTCCTCCAGCGATGCTTTTCATCTTAGTTTCAAATTTTCAACAAAACCTGGAACAACTGGAACAACTAAACCCAGGGTAAGTTTTAATTTACAGCAGTTGCATGCGTTGTCGCTGTCTCCGTGCCTTGTACAAACATGCACCAACTCCTGTTACACAACAAGGGGGTGGTCCAACACACGGGCATGCCAGGAAATTCGCAGAAACGCTTTTATAAACCTTCTGATTGGCCGAGAGCCACCAAAAGGTTGCAACTTCCGCACTCATGGGAACACTTCAAGTTGGATAGTTATGGCTTTGCCGAGATTTCAACCACGCCTGGTGCTGGTGCCTGAAGTGTTCCCATGTGATCCAGCTCGGGTTTAGACTGTAGTTTCAGATGTTTTGTTCCCTTTTGAACCAACGGGCACCAGAAATTTTGAGGCCCCAATTCCAGTGTGTCCGTGGCTTTGCCAGAGAGCGCGGACCACAAATTGCTCCGACGCCAAGAAGCCTTGACTTGGAAAACTTGCGGCTGCGCTTTTCTTTTTGAACAGAGCGTAAAACTGGACTGCAGCAGATGTGAAGTTCTTGTTCTTGTGAACCACTTTGGATCAGAAGTGCGGATACCTTGTAGGACCTGAAGTGCGAACTCAGCAGACTTCCCCACCAAAATACTGTAGTTCAACGATGTGCATTGATTTTATGGATCCCAAGCCGTATTAATCCTTATCTCGTTCATATCAAACATTATCAAACAATCCTCACCCAGAGAATCAGTGATTTCTTCTCGAGCCTTTCTCCTGAAAGATGTCTACCTTTGGTGGCGCCCAAGAGATCACCTTCCAGCTGAAATCCAAAGAGTCCACTGACGTGTGCGGACGGCTGTATTTGGGGAGCCACGAGAGTGCACGGCTTCTTCCGGAGCTGAAGGATGGCAAGATCCAACTGGTGGTGAATTGCACCAATGATGAAGAAGTCCCTTGTTTCCATGCGGACAAAGGCATCAAATATTTGAGGATTGCGGTGAACGACAACGAATCTGCAATGATTCTGCCTTACTTGGATGGTGCAGCTGATGCAATTGCAACAGCTGTGGGCCAGGGTGAGAATGTCTTGGTGCATTGTCAGCAAGGTATCAGCCGATCTGCCACCATCCTTGCTGCATTTCTCATCAAACATTGTGGCCTTACTGCAGATGCTGCCATTGCGCTGATCCAAAGCTGTCGACACGTGGCCAATCCAAATGTGGGTTTCCGTCACCAGCTTCAAGACTTCCAACGTGCTGCTTCAGGTCAGGGTCCAAAAAACGTCGAAAAACATTGGCATGGTTGAAGGTTGGAAAGTCACATCTTGGTAAAACAGAAGGGCAAACACCGTTTTCACAACGTTTTGAAAACACCGTTTTGTGATGTTTTGTGCCTGTTCTTTTCACAGAATCCCTTCTCTGATTCTAGGCAGTGGGACAGCCACATCCCTGGACCAGAACTGGTGCTACCAATCCCTGGGCCGCTTTGCCACGGGACGAGCAGACGAGGCCTTCGCATCTCTCGAATCAAATTGCGAGTCCAATCCTAGGCGAGTGCTGCAGCTGGGTTTGGATTTCGTGCTTGGCAGAGGCCTGTGTTTGGCGAAAAGCTGGATTTCCCAGTAATTCCAAGTACATTCCCAGTAATTCCAAGTACAACTGTGTGGAAAGTCAGTGAATTTAGTGGAAGTTATGGAAGTTCCAAGTTTCAGTGTGGGTTCCCCTGAGGTATCAAGGACAGTGACGTCCTTTGGTATGCGTCACTGCTTCGAACGCTCGAAACGAGCTACTCGAGTTGCAATGCCCTGGAGCTCTTGTGGCAAGAACTGACTTCCGAAGATTTCCAAGAGTCGTGGGGCCCAGACTTTTCACCCCAGCTGCTACAAGACACGCTCTATGTGACGCTGAAGAAGCATTTAGAACGCAAAGGCGGCCAAGGTTAATCCGCTCCCATATTCATGCGACTCTGATCTGATTTGGTGGATCTACTTATCTCAAAGGCTTGGAGCCTGTACAGGCGATCTTTATGTACAGACTGCGGTCGCTGCTCCTGAAAAAGGCCACGACACCGTGGCTACTTGTCACTTGATGCTTCAGGATGTGGCATTCACAGCAGGGAGTCATGATATGTCATGTTGTTTCTCGTCACCTTGTCCAGCTTTTCCCAGCATTTTGATCAAACACGGCTCCTTGTTGCTTGTTTGCGGCTCCTGAGAACCTTGCAAGGATTGGCAGCAAATCGAATTTCTGTGACTTTTGAAGTTTGCTCATGCTTGATCTCTACCGTCATGTTTCAAGCTGGTGGACCCAAAGCATCATCACATTTTTGCAACCCCGACACAGAGCCCCAGCTTTGAGCAAGATCTCATGCTAAAGATCAGGCCTTACTCACATGCAAAGACAGCTCTACAGGACATTGAATTGCATTTGGTGGTCGTTTCAGAAGATTATGTGTTTCATAGCATGACTGTATTTCAGAGGTCCCATCCGACAAATAGGAAGCTTCCTGGCTTCCCGGAGCAGATACACAGAGCTTGGCAGAACAACAGACACTTTGAGCTCCTTCGCAGCATGAGCCATGGCAGGCAAGGGCTGCATGGTGCACTTGAGCCGTGCTCCAGAGCTGTTTGCGATTCTTTCTGTTCCGTCAGTGATTTTTGTTTGGACAGTTCTGCAGTTGTGGAGTGAAGGCGAATTGATGGAGATTTGTTTCATATTTTTTTCTCTTGGATTGGAATGACTCACTTGTGCTTAGAAGCGAATGCGGAAATAGGATGATTGTTGTTGTTATTTGTCATTCCCCCATTCCCTACTAAGCAGTAAGATGATGGGATTGTTGGATTGCTGTGATGTTTTGCAAGGCGCATGGCTCATGCGCTTGGACTCCTGGAGCCCCGAAGAAGTCTTCGCATGGCTCCTGGCACCGGTGACGCCTGGCGAGTTCCTCCGATGTCACTGGGAGCCCGCGGCTGGTGTTGGCATCGAATGGCGTAGGATCTTAGAACTTGATAGTTCTAAAACGACGATCTCGTAGATTTGTTTACTTTCACCACTATTCGGAATGAGTTTTGTTTGACCCTTAAACAGCCATGCAAGTCAGAAGTGATCATGAAGAGGACCATTCACAAGATCATCATTTTATGGACTGATCAAGTTCTTACACGTAACACATATTCACGCCCGATTCACCAGATGCCAAAGATGCCAGCCAAAAACGGCAGGAGAAGGAGCCGCTGCATCTTCCTGGGGATGCTGATCGCTTTCATGGTCTTCTGTCGCAGCGAGCGATTGAAGTGCCATGGCTGGACAACGAGTTCATCGATTTGTTGGTTGATGTTGGTTGGCTCATTTTCGGGCGGTGAAACACTTCCCGACCATACGCCTCATCAAACTTGTGTGTTAGGGACCCTTCCACCGCAAGCGCAACAGGTTTGCATCTATTCCTATGTTCCACCTGCAGTGATCCAGAGTCACTGACTGCAGGCGCAATTGCAGACTTCGGCTGGTTTGACCTTCGGAAAGGACATCAATCTGGCCAGGTGGGGGTGGCCAGGGGGCAATGAATATGGGTGGGTTGGGCCGTAGGATGATGTTCCAAAGTAACTCCTACCATCCATGTCTTGACATGACAAAGCGTCACATGCCTTTGCAGCCTTTGCATGTGCACCTGCGCATGATGTACTGCTGGCTGCCCCTGAGATGCGGACCAGATGGGAAGCAAATCATGTGCAACGGCAGTGGCCGTGCCAAAGTGGACGTCGTTCAGCAAGAGGCCGATTTGTCCAATTCCACTGGCACAAGGTGGATTCTTGAAACATCTTGAAACCTTAGTGGTGCATGGTGAGGTGATCTCAATGCCTGAAGCAATCACCTGATATCATTGGATCTCCTGCGTGTTATTGGCCCATTGGACTTTTTTCATCCTTGCGAGGTGAGGAAAGGCTGCTCGGTGCAGGTAGTCCATCCGCAGCGTTTCTGCCCGGAAGTCTCGTGCTTGCTCTCGAAATTGGAGGCAGAGTCAGGGTTGAACTGTGGAACTCATCCATTGTTGCTAGTTTTGACCTTGGCACTCTGTCGAAGTTTCAAGTCTGAGGCGCACTTCGGATGTCTTTGGGGTGCAAACAGCTTCCGAACACCGCCGGGGGGTCGCGGCTTTAAAGCGCACCATGATGAGGTTGAGGCACAGAATTCTGAAGCATCGCGAGCCGAGACCCATCCATGATGGTCATGACAGGTTAGGTTATGTTATCTTATGTTATGTTGTTAACTCATGTCAATCTTTTGGTGAGTCATTGGCGCAAAGATGCCGTCAGACGTTCTTTTGGATGGCTTCAGCAGGTTTTCATGCTGCAGCTGGAGGGAGCCAAACGTTGGCGTTTGCACCGCTGTCCCACGGGACCATTACCTCGGAGCTATTGCTGGGACTACGACGAAAAGGACCTAGGCGGGTGGGGCAATCCGAACATCTCCTGTTTTTTAAAGTTGGGGTGTGAGTCTTTTCCTTTGGGAATTGCAGCCCTACACAATCCGTGATGCCCACAAGTTTCCATCATGGCTGTTGGTGGTGTTTGCATTGCTGTTTGCCATTGTTGTTCTGGATCCAGTTGTGCGATTAGAACAGTTGTATCAACAATTACAATGGAACCCAGAAATCTCATGTCATGTCATCTCCATTTAGCGTCGCGGTGTTTTTGAGCTGCCAGGGGAACCACTGATGGAGTTGGTCTTGAAGGCTGGGGATTTGCTGTACTTGCCACGTGGTACCATCCACAAGGGCGAGGCAGTTGAAGGCGAGGCTTCACATCACCTCACCATTTCCACCTATCAGAAGCTGCTGGGCTCTAGTGGCTCTAGCTGCCGATAGCTGCCTTCAAGACTTGTCTTTTGTTTTAACTGTGGGCGGAATCCATTGACTTGAATTCACACTGCCATAGCAATCCCGACGCCAAATTCAATGCCATATCAAAAATCTTACAACTGGGTCCAAGTCAGAGTAATTTAGACTAATTACGGATGACTACGGCATGTCTCAGAGAAGTGCGCTGGTTACATTTCGTCTCAACAGGGCTCAGGTTGACCATCTATGACCATTTTGCTTTTCGGGTTGCCCTGATGTTCCCAAGATGTCCCAAGATGTCCCAAGATGTGTCCAGTGGTCCAAGGTTCAGCTGGTCGGAGTTTCTGCAGAAGGCCTTGCCGGAGGCTCTGGAGCGCGCCTCTGTGGAGGACCTGCGCTTTCGAGAAGGTCTGCCGCTCCGGGCTTTGTCGTCTCTGGGAGAGCAGTGACTTGGTGTCCGTGTCAAGACGTGTCATGTGGATCCAATATCAAATTTTGCAAATTCTCTGTTTTATTTAATCATCCACACACGTATGTTTTGTTCACCTTCTCCTGCACAATGTATTGTTACCTTTGCAAATGTCTTCCGATCACAGAGATCGCAGAGTCATCTGTTTTTTCGGTTTCAATGTGAGGCATCGGCCTTCGGAGGGCACGGCATGCACGGCTCGTGACGACTTCCTCCAACATCTGCAGTTCTTGATGCGTTCCTTGGCCGACCACGCGCCTGCCGCCGCCGACGCCACGGGCGATTTCCTGGCGGCGCAGTTCGTGGCACGGCGTCTGCCGCGGCCGACCGTGCTGCCGTCGCCACCCAGCCACCGGAAACTGGCGCTACGTTGGGTGGATCCCACTGCTGTGCGGGTGGTGGTGGAGAGCCGACCTGGACAGGAAGCCGAGATCCAAATTTATCATACCATGGAAAATGTGGCATCCAGTCACATGCATCCAGATTTTGAGACTTGGAAGTGCTTCAGGAATCTCAAGTCCCAAGGGATCTTTCTGATGTGGGTGGATTCTTGTTGTGGAGGCGTTCGATCTAAGGAGCCGCAGCCCGCCTGCATTGTGCTTGAGGGCATGGAGTACTTGCCAGCTCTGCAGGCCGGCATCAACAAGTAGGATCCTGTTCGCATTACATTTTTTTATTACAAAGCATTTGTATCAGTTGTGGTATCAGAAACCGTGGGCGTAGCGTTCGGCATGGGCATGGTTTGCGGGTTGTGGCCAGGCACTGAATCGTGCCAACGGTGCGTGGGTATTGGCCTCATCACTCGGTTCCCTGGACTTGGTAGAAGGTGGGGTGGGGGTATTTGCTACTGGGATTGCAACCACATGTATGTTTTGAGGAAGGGCATAGGAAGACTGAGAAAGTAAACTACTTCTAATTCTGACCTTCATTCTGTTTATCTGATTCTGAATTCTTTCTGTTGGTCCAGACTGAACAGATTTGATTGTTCGACTTTGATGTTTCGTTTTTCCAGGACTTTTGGAACACGGCTTGCTGGAGATTGGTGATGCAGATCTATGCGAAGTCAAGAAGGTCAGCACCCTCCAATTCAACGGAGTCAATGGAGTCAACGCGGTGAGCGGGAAGAAGCTCAAAGCCAAGGCTTCGAAGACTTCGAAGGCTCGCAGTTCGGATTCCCTCTTCGGCCGCAGTGCTCATCGCAGCTTGAACCAAACAGGTCAGATATGATCAGATGGGTTGTGGGTTGCAGCGAGGTTTCTATGATTGAGAAGCTGAGAGACATTCATAGCAGCTAAAGCACAGTGTCTTCGGGCAGACATTGTTTTCAGCCGAGGCCTCTTCGTTTTGCGGCACGGGAATCGTCACAAAGCTCATCCAACCGACCTTCACAGAAAAGGCGAAAAAAGATCGCTGTTCTGAATTTCAAACGGTTGCCTCGGTGCGCGGACGCTTGATTTTTCATGATTTTTCCATGCTGGGCTGTGGCCTTGATGTCAGCATCCTTTGTAATGTCTTTCTCGAGGAGTGTGTGCAGTACTGAGGTGGCATAGCTGGTAGTGCACAGCCGTGGCTGCGAGAGGCTCAAGCAAGGCTTGAATTGGAAGATGTCCAAGCGTTACACTGTCATTACACTGTCATAGTATGCGTGGGAGTCCTTGCATCGGACCACAGCTGTGGTAGGAACTTCTCCTGGGCACAATGCATCCAACAGACCTCACGCTTCAGAAACCCTTCAACTTGGCCAGACTTCATCAAATTCAAAGCTCCTTGGAGCAGCCTCCACCTGACGTCAGCTCAATGAAAGAAAGTTTCACAGATTTGGTCTTTTGATTTCGTTGGTGTCGGTGACCCGTCGGTGCCAGCATCATGCCTCGCCGAACCCGCAAAGTGCAGCAGAACTCAGCTATACCGAAGAAGCAATGCCGTTCTGCATTTACAGTCTGTACACACTGCAGAACGGCATTGGGACGAAAGCTGTCAAAATCACGGCCGAGGTGTTGCTGTTGCTGGGACAAGGATGAGGCAATGAGCCCAAAACCATCCAAAACCAATATGAACTTTCCAGAGTGGCCGCAATGCCAGGACAGCTTGAGCGACTGGAGCGACAGTGACTCGGATTCGTCCTATGAATCTGTGGAAGACTTACCCTGGTTCCTTGGATGAACTTGCGTGGCAGCCGTGTCACTTGAAGCCAACAAGGAACCATATATTCAATATATTTCAAAATTATTCAGTAATTGATGATGGTTTATTGGTATTCTGGTCGCTTCGCGACGACAACCGCTCGCACCGGAGTGTTAGCTTGGGAGTTCCAAAGTTGGAGTATGTTGGTCCAATGCTGGCTCTATGTTGGGCCGTGTTGGGCCCATGTTGGGCCGATGTTGAGCCATATTGGGCCCATGTTGGGCCCATGTTGAGCCATGTTGGGCCCATGTGGGGCCTATGTTGGGCCGTGTTGGGCCCATGTTGGGCCATGTTGAGCCATATTGGGCCCATGTTGGGCCGATGCTGAGCCATATTGGGCCCAACACATGGGCCCATGTTGAGCCATGTTGGGCCCATGTTGGGCCTATGTTGGGCCCATGTTGGGCCCATGTTGGGCCCATGTTGAGCCCATGTTGGGCCCATGTTGGGCCCATGTTGGGCCCATTTTGGGCCCAAGTTTGGCAACTTCGTCGATTTCACGACCTTTTCAAAAACGTGGAAAAACCCACGTGCCAACAAAAAACGCCTCGGCACCTTCGGTGCGGGCGGATTTATTCAGTTATAGTACTGGGCACTATCGTCAATTATTACTTCTTTCTGTCAATGATATTCAGGTCGCCTGGCTCCAGACTTCCAACCTACTCCACCCCGAAACCGTCAACGTTGGACACTGAGCGCTTTTCTGACCTTTTGCCGCCTATGCTCCATGCGACCATGTGCATGTCGATATTTGACAACGTGCAAAAGAGAATGCTTCCATATATCACAGAAATAAAGATTTATGACTAAAATTATTTTAAAATCAATCTGTGGTGGATTCTGGCAATTCCACTGGTGTCCGACTGTTGGTCTAAAACAATTGGGACCTCATTGCCTGGACTTGGCAACTGTCAGCGTTCAAGCAATCAATCATGGCGCGTCGACCCATCGTGGGAGGGAACTGGAAATGCAACCCTGACAGCATCAGCAAGTTAGATGAGCTGATCAAAAACATGACGCTGGGATACACTGGGACATGTGGGACAAACGGGCCGTTTGGTTGGTTTTGCTGTGTGAATGTTGGTGCACGTTGATGTGGGGCGTCTTGTCCATTTCCACATGAAGATCAAGCGAGTCAACAGTGTTGTGCAACAAATTTGCTTGTCACGACCTTTCAAGTGATACTTACCTGATGCTTGGCATTGGACTTTAGGAGAAAAATTGGAATCCAGCAGAAAACAAAAAACAGTAGATCAGAATCCCAGGAAAACTGAGCTGCGTAGATTGCGCCCGATGCTAAGGAACGAGTGTGACACGAGCGGCTGCGATGTCCTGGTTTGCCCTTCACCTTTGCATGTGACCTACGTCGCGTCCAAGGTGAAGGACTTGGGGTTTTCGCTTCCGACACCATCCGACACCCAAAATCAGTTCCCGCCGCTGAAAAGGTTCAACCGAAAGATATGATACCCGCTTGATTTCTCCATGAACCATCATGAACCAATGGAGCCAATGGACAATATGACTCAATATGGATCAATATGGACATTGTCAGGAGAACATCAAGATTTGCGCCCAGAATTGTGGCTTCAAGGGGTGTGGTGCCTTCACGGGAGAGACCGCTGTGGAGCAGTTGAAGGCCAGCGTTTGGCATTGCAGAGCTCTTTTGCTTTTGGCTGATGGGTTGTGGGTTTGCAAGCTTGCTCCAAGGCTCCAAGGCTTGCCGGTCACATGGCTACAACATATGTGTGTCAGTGTGTGTTCTTGTTCTCTCCCTCTTTCCCTCTTTCTCTCTCTCTCTCTCTCTCCCTCTCTCTCTCTCTCCCCCTTTCCCTTTCTCTATCCGCGTTCATTCTTTGTCCACAAATTGGCATGCACATAGTGTGAAATGGCAATCAAGCAGACACGCCTGGAGGACCTTAAGATCGAATGGGTGCTTCTCGGCCACTCGGAACGTCGAGAATATTTCCTGGAATCTAACGAGCTTTTGGCGCAAAAGCTGTGCCATGGATTCAGAGTGAGTTTTGTGCAGATTTTCCTGAGATGTTTTTTGGCTTTCAAGTGTTTCATCAACGTGGGAAGTTTTGCCTTTCCCTATCTCTTGTCACAACTTTCTAGTGAGATCCGCTCATGCAACTGTTGAACAGATGTTTTGCTTTTTGCCACTTCTTTTAGCATGACGCCACCAATTTGATTTAGTCCCTTTTCGTTTCCCATGCATCAGTCTGGGAAGTGTGCTGCCTGTGAATGAATGTGGGCACAGTTGGGGCAAACCCTAGAGAGGCCCTGGCAAAAAAAAAAACTTATTTTTGTTGTTTTTTTTGATTGTTTTTTTGGGATTTCTACTTTTTTTTTTGTGTGTGGTTTCGCTGAGGAAATATGTCCTGGACGCTGGAATGAAATGTGTTTACGCCATTGGGGAGAAGCTGCCTGACCGGGAGAAGGGCCTGGAAGCTACGATGGCCGTGTGCATTGATCAGTTGGCTCAAGTGAAAAGCCTCTTGGATCCTGAAAAGGCCCGAGCTTTGAGTTCCAGTCTGTTCCAGTCTCTTCCAGATTATTCCAGTATGTTCCGATGTTCCAGTCCCCTGCATGGCCATGAAACACATTGAAACACCTCGCTTTTGATGAAGCTGTTGCAAACTCACAGCCAAATCAATTTTCAACACATCCCTAGCATCTTCGAGTCGCTACTCGAGTGCCCATTTTTCTCCAAACGTTTCGCGGAGGTGGTCATTGCCTATGAACCCGTCTGGGCCATCGGAACAGGCGTCACTGCCACTGCCGAGCAAGCGCAGGAAACTCACGCTGCCATTCGAAAATGGATCGCGGAGAACATCAGCGAGGCAATGGACACATTTTGGGGAAAAATGAAGGGTCCAATGTAGTGGTCGAACAACTTTTCCATTCCAGAAACGGGGAAAGGAACGGGGAGGGATTTATACATAGAAATATGTGTTTTTGTTTTTCCAATCGTTTTCCCTGTTTTTGAGGTTTAGGAAAAAGGGAAGGAAGGAAGGAATCATGGAAGGAAGCATAAACGAAGTGCAGAGCACGAGGGGCCCTAGAGAAATTCTAAAAAACATTCAACAAATCAAACCTACAGAATAATTTGAGGCAAACTCTGAACCAATTCTAACAGTAACATGACAAAACCATAAACCGACTGTAAATAAACCTTAAACCAGTTGAAATATTACGACGACCCCAATAGCCCCACATGTACAGTATGTATGTAGCTATAGTTCATCTCATGTGGCATCCATAGCTGAGCTCATAGACCAACAATCCGAAGTAATTTTACAGTCATACAAGTTCATAGGACACCACCTTTCTAGAAGCGTTAGTTAGGTGTATAGCCAGTAGATAACGTAGGAAGTGTTTTCCTCTCCAGCCGGGTCGGGTAACACAGTAGCCCACGTGATGACATTGGCTCAAGTGCCCTGTTAGAAAAGGGTGCTTGCTGATTTTGATGCCAGGGAGTAAACTTCTCTTGGTTGCTTGTTTCCCCTGGTTTTCTCTAAGCCAACCCCAAATCGCCTTGAAGGCGACTGTACATGAACCTCAAACCATCTTTAAACGCGAGCTGTAAATTTTAAACAAATTTTATAACAAACTCAACATAAACTTCAATAGCCCCAAGCCGATAAACCCCGTAAGGATGTTTCCCTTTCTACGGGCACGAAGTCAGATTGATCATAGTATCCCCGCTTCAAAGTTGTCCCATGGTGATGGTTCAGATCAGGAACACAGAGGTGGAAAATGCCAAGAAAATAAGGAGAGGTCTTTACGAGCCGCGCAAAAGAGTTCTACCAAACTTCAACATTGTGTTGACACGCTGCAACAAATCGAGCCGCACATGGATTGGGCATTGTGTTGTTTTCTATTGGGTGGGCTGGGCAGGTAGAAAGGTAGAATCCGGGCAGAAGCCGGGTTGGGTAGGTTGTCGTGGCCAGGACTGTGCCGCGAAAATCCGGATCCAGTACGGTGGCTCGGCACACGCCAAAAACGCATTTGAGCTCGGCCTCTGTGACGACATCGATGGTTTCCTGGTGGGCGGGGCATCTTTGAAACCCGAGTTTCCGGACAGACACTGCTGTGTCTCAAGGTGTGAATGTGTCCCCACGAAATATGCAAACCCAGTGTAAACCCACTACATCCACCAAACATAGCAAAGCAATAGTGTGTGAATGATTCAAGACCCAACGTTTGGAGAGCCCAATGCAGATTGGGAAGGTATACAGACCATTCTTTGCTGCCAGTGGTGCTGCGCTGGTTGCTGGAAACCCCCAATGGTTAACGTAGGGGTCAGGTGCAAGGTGCATTTTCTTTAGGTGCAATTCATCACCTTGGGTCCCGTGATTTGTCCCTTGAGTTTCGCGGGTCTGATGGCCTTGCAGGACATCGTAAATGCAATCACTATCCAGAAAGGTGGCTGAGTGAAAATATGCATCAGATCCCAAAGATGGAGCTGACTGCAGAATAGAAAAAAATGATCCAGTTGTCACCACGTGGGGACGATGTTGATATAGATGTCGCTCGAAAAGGAAAACTGATGTGGAAGCAGGCGACCTGGACGTGCCTTGTGTTGTTGCACCTCGAAGCAGTTCTTGCAAACAGCTCCAATTTTGGCTGTTTTGCGAAGCTAAGGGCGCAAGAATGGGACTCTCTATTCTTCACGCCTGAGATGTTGGCCAGAGACCCAAATGCCAAAGATGATACCGAAACATACCGAAAGATACTAGCCGAACCTCCACCAAAAGATGAAAATGAAGGTGAGGTGACGTATTCGTATAATGTTCGCTCAGTTGCAGCAAAAAACAACAAAATGAATTTTCATTGCAAGGAAAAAACACATTAGTGGATACATTCGTGTTGTTTTCATTTTAATTTTGGCCAGTCCTTTGATGACGTGTGCTGGGTGTCCTGGGTGTGGTGCAGTTTTCGGTTCAGGGATTGACTCTGCATAGACTCTAAGTACACCAAAGGCTTTCTTCTTCGAATCATGCACTTTGAGCAACCAAGTTTATGTTTGATGCAACTGAAAGCAAGAGCTTGGTTGAGATTCGACAGATCGATTCTTCAGCAGGATCAAATTTGGTCCAGCAACACTCTTCTGAAATGTTGACCAAAAATCATCAAATGGACAATGGCAATTCTGCTTGAAGGTGCCGCTGTCGGGTTGAACCCAATCTGCATGATTTGTTTGCTCTTGGCACAGCTTCAGGAATTCAGAGTTTGGAGTTTTGTTCCAAGAATCATCCATATTTGGCTCATCCATATGGATCCATATTTGGCTCATCCATGGATCTTCTATGATTCTCTCGGTGTTTGTCATTGTTGGTTGCGGCAGCCGGGGGCTCAAGAATCAGCCCAGGGGTGGCTGACATTGGCCACGTTGGCTCGATGCAGGGTGGCGCCAAGGAAGATTTGGTGCACCTGAAACAGGTGGGTAAGGCATGTGACACATGCCGGAAAGATCGGAAGATCCTTGGCGATTTTGGAGAATTTTTAGAATGTGGATTCGGTTTTATGATGTTTTTTGATGTTTTGTGAAAGTTGCAGGGAGCCAGACCTTTTCTTGAGATGCGGAAAGCCACGGTTCTGGTGGCGCTTGGTGTGATGGCAGTGAAGGAAAGAAGAGCCCGTGACGCCTCCGCTTGATACACTTCGAGTGGAAGGTGAAATCTTTGTCTCTCCAACTGCCGATGCGTTGCTGTTGAAGGTGGCATGAGTTTCCGGAGTTCCCACGCGGTAAAACAAAGATATCCATAGATATCATGTCATTTGACGTATTTGGGGCATGTTAATGCCACTTGTTGGCGCGCCATGTGCCACCCGCAAAGCTGTTTTCATCTATTTTACATTTTTGTCCGTCCCGGTTGTTGTCGAGACGTGTGTGACCCACAATGTTTGCCCGTGAGGATCATTCAAGATTATTTCATAGGATTTCCATGCCTTATTGATCCTTATTATTGATGACTTCTTGGTATGTTCTTTGTTGATGCTCTTTCTTGAACTTCTTTGATGTTGAGAGCCGTGCCATGGGAATCGCTCTGCCTTCAGGCGCGGGAGCTCTTCGCAACCTGCGTTGCACTGCCCATCGCTTGGCTTCATCTGGATGCGGATGTCGAAGGGAGCCGTCGACGAAAGCACGAGCGAGTGAAGGAAGGTACACGTGTGTGGTGGACGTCCTTGGGGCATGCTATAGTTGCATAGAATCCATTTCTGATCATTTAAATTGTTTGTATGGGGTACAGACTTAGGACATTTCTATGTACAGTAATTAGTACTTATTCCCGCTTGCTTGTTTTTGTGATGTTCCGCTGTTCCTCAATACCTTTCCGTGTTCTGCGTGGATTCCTGCCAATGAAGGTGCGGAGATCGTGTGCAATTTGCAGCAGCGGCTTCGCACGAAGCTGTTGGACAGGTACTTCCTTCTCTGGTCCTTTTTTGCGGA
Source organism: Symbiodinium sp. clade C Y103 (assembly GCA_003297045.1). Classification (NCBI taxonomy): domain Eukaryota; class Dinophyceae; order Suessiales; family Symbiodiniaceae; genus Cladocopium; species Cladocopium sp. clade C. The sequence continues at coordinate 279,378 of BGPT01001059.1, forward strand.
GGCATCAAACTCTTCATCTCCATGAGACTGTCAGTGTTGGATTTTAGTCGAACTCTAGGGCGGGAAAAGTATGGAAAGTGATGAGCATTCAATTGTGACTTATGATTTTCCAAAGAGGCATTTGAATAGAAACAGATGAAACGGCTCTCCGTTCAAACATGTGCTGAAACATGTGCTGAAAAAGGAAACGCTTGACAGGAGGAGTTCTACCTGTTGGCCTTGCCTTTGCTCTTTTGGTGCGGCGATTATCGTTTCGCCCGGCACATGACCTACGTGGTGTGTTGGGGCCTCATCTGGGGGAACCTCCTGAAGGACGTCTTCCGCCTGCCGAGACCCAAAAACGTCAAGGCCGAAGTTTGGGTGCCACACAGCGCCTCGCAGATCGATTCCACGGCCTGCCGCGACTTCGGCTTCCCCTCCACCCATGCCATGCTCCTTGGATCAGCTTTTGAACGGGAATTCCACGGCAGTTCGTTTCAAGAAGAGATGTGCATAGATTAAGGACGAAGATGTTGGGGTTTCTGAAGCATTCTGAAGCTACCCGATGGATTTATTGCCCTTGAATGATGGATGATGGAGCCAGCCAAACCTGGGTTTTAATTCCGATGACTAGATAGCCAGCCGCCTTGCGTGTCCACAACCAAATGGAAGCATTGGTTCTGTGGAGTCAACAAATTCTTGGCAGCAGGCACCGTGCTCTGATAGTACTTCGAATAACATAATGGACGAAAAGGAATGTTGTAGCTCTGTTTCTACAGTGATTTGCAGAATCCGGGACGCATTGAAGCTGCATTTCCAAGGTGAGTTGCCAGTTGCCTTATTTGTATCGAGAAAGCAACCCCTACCAACAAAACAGGTCAGAAAATCGAACACGTCTATCCCTGCAAGTACATGTTATTGGTTGGAAACCACAGTCTTATGATGTGTTTTATGCACGTTAACATGTTGGGGAAGGGTAACATATGTAACATTACAATCGTGTGCATTTCGGAACTACCCGCATGTTATGGTTGCAGCTTGGAGCCAAGGAACTCCGTGAGCAACTCGCTCTTTGCAGTGCTCTTTTACTTCAATCATCCATGGGTTGATAGCGCTGGAGCGATGGCTATGGTATTTGGCATGTGTTTCTGGATTTCATCCATTTCTTTAGGACGTTTGTATCTTGGGGTCCACTCCCCTATGGATGTGAAAGGAGGAGTGCTGCTGGGCACAGCAGTTGCTTTGATGGCGGGACCTCTACAGGCCTGCAACACCTTCGACAGATTCATGCTGAACACGCCGCATGTCGGGCTGTTGCTGCTCTTTCTGGTGATTCTTGTCTTGGTGCTGAACCCTCAGCCACGACCCATGACGCCGACATTTATGCAAAATTGCACTCTTTGTGGCCTAATCCTGGGTTGTGCTGTTGGCTTCCGCATGGAGATGGATCATCTGGGTGCGCCCAGACTTCACAACTCATCTGTCAGTCAGATGGTCTTGCGGGTGGTGCTGGGCTACTCAATCCTGATGTTGGCTCGGATGGTGATGAAAGCGCTGCTAAGCCAGCTGCTGGGTGCCTTAGGCTTCGAACCCCATCCCACCAAGCCAGCGAAAACCTCCAAACCTTCAGGGATCAAAGGATGGGATCTCTTCGCTGCAGCCTTCATGAAGACCACGGTCTATGCAGTCATGGCATGGACCATCGTGTGTGGTGCGCCCGCACTTTTTGATGCCATGAAGATCCCTTGCTCCGTGAATGGCTGAGGAAAAAAGATGGGTGATGGACGGAGTGAGTTTTTGGGGATCCCGTGCAGTGGTCGTTAGTCAATGCATGTGAGGCTCCAACGGAGTTTCTTTATCGTCGTGGTGTGGTGTATTTAGCATTAGCTGAGAGTCTGGCTGTTGTCATTGTGTACCCACCATACGTCAGTACAAAATGATCTTCAGCATAGCCATGCACAGCCGGCATTGACAGTGACAATTGATTCATTTGGCTGGTGGCAGGTGTCGTGATTCAGAGTGAGCTTGTGATGCTGGGACAATGTTGTGCCAGAGTGCACCATGAATCGCTGTGGCCCTGTCATTGGATTGAATGAACATGGGCATGTCACCATGCTCTGAAAAGGGCCGCTGGAAAAAGGCATGGAGTGCGGGTGGCAGACCAGACATTTGCTCCACACAAGTGAACCTACAAAAGTTGGTGCTGGGCAGATTGTTTGATAGCCTGGCGCTGAGGCCCCTCCCTTCGCGCCCCCCAATGCGCCGAATGGAGGGCAGGTAAATCCGCCCGTGGAGTCGCCTCAGGCACTCCTGAAACTTGGCAGATGCCAGTGGAGTTATCCATGTCAAACGCTTCTTCGAAGAATGGAAGAGTTGGAGTTTTACATGTGACCTTCCAGTTGTTCCAACTTCAAGTCCATGTTTCGTGGTGCGTTTTGGAAGCAGTTTGAAAAGGGTAGGCTTGCACCGCTATTCTCATTCTACTTTCCAGTCCCCACCACCGTCGCCTGTGCTGGCAGAAGGCAGATGTCGGGACTTTGCAGGCGCAGAATTCCATGGCTTACGCCGTCTCCTCAATCGCTTCGCAGAAAAGGTTGCTACTTGTTGGGTGGATTCAACAGGGATTCTTAGGTCTCAAAGCTTTTGCAGGTTCACATTGTCACATGGCTGTGGTGTGAAGCACAGCCGCAATCCATTTCCCAGTTCTGCCATTGTCACCGCCGAACTTGCCTAAGTTTGAGAGCCTCCAGATGACAAAATCGCTGCGAGCAAATGCTGGGAGCCGAGCGAGGAGGAGAGAGAGAGAGAGAGACCCAAGACCCACTGATCATGGGCCCAAATGCCCATATGTTGGAGCATGTTGGAGCCAATCACCAGGGACATTGACCAACAGGTATATACATATATAACATTAAAAATATATGCATATATAAGTATAACATTAAACAGGAATGCAACTTGTGGACAAGTCATGGTTGGGTTTTTGGCTGCTGGTTACGCAACCTTTTTGGGAGGGTTGGTCATGGTTGTAGCAGTGGATGATCCAGATCCCATCAGATCCCCACCAAAATCGGTTCTGGAAGCTGAACTGAGCCTGAGGTTTCGGCAATCCCGCCAGATGCTCCAGGACCTCTGTTGTTTTTGCCAAATTCAGGGGCCAAAGCACGCAGCGGTTTGATTTATTCCAAGGATCCTTATCAAATTTCGTATTGCCCCTAGAGTGGCTTCGATGTTTGGCAGGAAACAAGACTCAATTGATGTCAAATGGTTGCTGCCTAGACTCCTAGATTTTCTCATTCCATGCCGCAGTCTCCACCCCGACTATGAACACACAGCTGCGGGGAGTGTCGGTCTGGCGCACAGTTCCCGTTGCATCACTGCGTCACCCAGCGCCAAACAGCACCAAGGTGGGTGACATGCGGAAGGCCATGCGCAGGGAGCCCAAGGTGATCCAAGCCCTGCTATATCTGCCCCGTTGATCAGTTTCCACCAAGGGATGGAACCTTTCTGGTACTGCCGCTTCCTGAAGAAGTCCCGGAAGGTGCACACAGTCGCATCCGTATCATGTGGCTCACCGAAAGGTCATGGTTTCTCCAATGTGTTTTTCCAAATGTTTCGGAGGCAAAGACTTGAAAACCATCATTTCATGTCATTGGTCAAATACTGTGCTGGTGTAGCGTTTGTTGCAAGTGTTTGCCGAGTGGAGCTGACCCCCTGCCCTGAAACACCTAGCAGCCAGTGCTACGACATCAAGAAGTACCGCTGGACCGCGAGCGACTCCACAGGCAGACTGACGACAATCCTACTTTTTTGTATGCCGCTGCATATTCCTGTATGCTCTGCAAGACATGAAGGCCACAAAAGGCGACAAAAGGCCACAAAGTCTCAACTCAGGTCTTGCACGAGGTGTGCGCAGTCGTTTGTTTGGATGCCCAGCGTGCAGATGCACAACTTCTTGTTGCAACCTTGCGCTCATGGACTGCCAGCCTGAGACACTCTTCATTGACTCTTCATCTTTCAACCAGTTTCAGACTGAAATATGTGCAAGCCCAAGAATTTCAAGAGTTGCCACGAGGCCACTACCTACCGAATTGCCTGGATGGTTGACGCGTTCCTTCAAGGCCTGGTCATGATTTAAAGAAACGCATCCAGTTGCAATGGTTCTTCCATCCCAGCTGACTTTCCGGTGAGGTTCCTGAGGAGACAGCCTTCACCACAGTGGTGCGCATCAGCGGTGCCGGTCGGAATCCTGAGAACATGGCAGGGGCCTCTGGGGGCCTCGGTCCTTCCCGGCGAGTGGATCTGCCGCGGCATCCGACGCCATCAGGATGACCTGGCCGAGATTCCTGATTCGCAGCCTGCAGGGGATCCCGGCTGAATTCAAATGCACTGGAAACAAAGGGGTGTTTGAAGGGAACACCAAGGTCATGTGCGCGGAGTTCTGACAGATTGGAGATATATTGAAGCTTTGTAGGTGACATTGAGCAGGCTTCAACTTGCACATGCTGTGGATGGATTTGAGATGATTTGAGGTGGTTTTGGTGATGCAGAGCTGTTCGCACGATGCTCCTTATGGTGAGTACTTCCGGATCCAGGTGGCTGTGAGACTCTGTCAGTGTTGATTCGTGGAAAGGCATTGGCAAAACTTGATGAAACAAATATGACACAGTATGAAACCATAGGATTGTTTTTCCTTCTGATGATATCCGTGAGGAGACTTTGATTTTCGCACGCGGCGTATCGGGCACAGACCTGAAACGCTGGGTGTCTGTCCTGTGGGTGAAGGCGCCTGATTTTAGATGTGTTTTTTTTTCCCTGGGATTTGGTCCAGATATGTCCGGCTGTGGTCCCCACCGAGCACAACGGGATGGGTTTGCAATCGATTGGCCACGGCAGCCACGCCTGTCAGTCTCTGCCGTGGACTGCATCGCCTCTGAAAAACATCATTGAGTCGCAGACGGTGGCAGATTCCCAAAAAGTGGGAGCCATAGCTTGCCGAAAACAGCATTGCCAAATGCCAATAGCAAGGTATTCTTAACAAAAATGTTGATGCCGTCTTATCAAAGTCGATGGTGTGAGCCACTTTGTGCCCTTCACAGGCCCATGATGATTTGGTCAAGTTTCTGATTCAGGTGCGCCCCTTAGCCTTAGTTCAAAGATGTTTAAGAAAAACCATATTGGTAACCCGTTGACCCAGGCTGTAAAAGGTCTCGGACTGTTTTCTTTCTCTCCCCTTCCGGCAGGCTGCTGAGGATGCCCGCGAAGCCTGAAATGACGCCGCGACCCATCGCGGCCATTTGCGGAGCTCAAAGCGATGTCTCCGCCGTCGTTTTTGTGGAATGGTGGGCGTTTGCCAATCTTTGCCAGCGTGCAGAAAGCAGTTCAAAGCTTGAAAGCTACTGCCATAGGATGGCATAGGTCATATTTTGATAAACAATTGGATTAAACCTGGCAATGCGACAAGTGAAGCCATCCACCGCTGGACCCAACCCCTGGGGACCTGCCAATGAAGCTAGTGTGGCAGCTGAAAACTCGTGCTGGTTGACCTTGTTCAGACTGAATGATTTAGGTTTCGAAGCTGGGGAAATGGAGGATGTTCGTGGCTTGACAGATGTTCGCAGCTCCAATTGGCTTGAATCTTTCTGCTGCTATGACTCCCTACGCCACTCCCCACCTTGGTTTCCTCATTGCCACGTATAGACATACCATAGTATGTCATATATGTACAGAAAAAGTGTTGTAATTAGCCAGTTTTGGACAAGCACGCGTGGAGATTTGGTTGTAAGCTGCTTGCGGACAAACACACAAGCAAAGAATGGAGTAACTGAGGGGCAAACAATGGACCACGGAACCAGTACATATTAGGGCAAGAAAAGCTAGCTCTTCTTGTGGGGTTTGACAAGGTTACTACCCCGTTTGGACTGGAACTCCTTTCATCACTCTCTTGATGCGGCGAATTTTCTATGTACCTAGACTGAACCCCGTAACAATTCATGGCATGTGGATTTGGCTTCTTCCGGCCTGCGTTGTGGCCTACCATGCGTATGATCACAGCTGTGGCTGGACCAATAAGCAGGCCATGCGGCCGCAGACGAAGCGAACATGACTTGCACCCCAGGAATATCCTGGAAACTAATTGGTGGTCCATGCACCAAACATTTGGATATTGTGGTTGCATTCCCCCTAAAGATCATTCTACATATTTCGATATCATTCTCTTATGATAGGCCGTGGATGTTCCGATGGCCAGGTGCTGTGGCAACGCCTCCGCCGCCGAGCTGATGCAGTGCTGGCGGGCGAGATTCCATGGACCCGAGAGAGCTGGGTGGAGCAGATTTCAGGGGAGTTGCTAAGCGTAAACTCTGGGCAGAACTTTTGAAGCATTTTGTGGAACATTTTTTGGACTTTTCTTTGAACCCGGCTTCTTGAGCTGTAGCCAAGACTCGTCCCAAGTCGGCAAGTCTTTCGCACCATTTTTCTTTCCAAGTCTCCCTAGTGAGTTGCAGAGATATGATCTTTGCCTTCTTTGCCTCATTTTTGATCCTGGCAAGGTTGGTGAATTGCCCGTTTGGCGTCCATGTGTTGCAACTCCTAAATCTGGATGCAGCAGGGGCTACAGCTGCGAAGCTGTTGGACTTCAGTGGTTCCAAAACCATGGGCTTCGGGTTGTACAACTTGGTGGGTTTGCTGGACATCGCTCTCACCGGTTGGCCCAGCTTTGGTTTCCTCCACAGAATCTGTCGAAGTCGACTTCCCGACCACTGTGCAGGCCGTTTGGCAACGAAGCCGGCGCCGGCTGCGCTGGTGGTGGCAGCACAAGCAGCCAGGAGGAACTTGGAAAAGAACATCAGCAGAACCAGCAGAACCAGCAGAACCAGCGATGGTTTGGTGAATGACTTGGACCTTCTGAATGAGCTTAGGATGGCTTTGGAAAGGATCAGGAAAATGTGGTTTTTGCGGTGGGAGGGGAATGACATGAGTGATGAATCCTTGGTGTCACGTTGGTTGGGCCTAGATTTACAACAGCCCTGCTGCCAGATGTGGGCCGAATTGGACTCCCTGCAGGGTTCGTTGCGACGACGTTTCGAGATGCCCTGTGCCTCGGGACACCGCCGGTCGGACGGGGCCGTTTGCCCTGCCTGCCGGTTGCCCGCTCAAGCCTTCTGGTTGGAGGAGCGGGAGGAGGCCGAGTTGGCTTTAGCTGAAGTCTCCAAAGTGAGACATCCAGCGCAAAGATTTCCTCGGACACATGATTTAGACATTTCTCAAGATTTTCCTGGATCCTTCGCGATTGCAACGGTGCTCACTTCTGAGGATCTCTTCCGGAGCATTCGTCATGATGGGCAAGGCAGTGGCCATTCTGGTGATGAAGACGTGGCGGATGCGAATGCCATTGTCTTGGCATATGTGGATGCCTTGCGAACCCTGGCATTTTCCATCCAAAAAACGTCCTTTCAGAAGCCACTACTGGTGTTGCTGTCCCTCCGCACTGGGGAGTCTTTGCCAAAGGAAGCTCAAGACTCTCTGGAAGCTTTGGAGGAACACGGTCTCACCAAATTACTTCACCTGCCGGTTCCACCGCAACATCTCTGGCCGCGCGCTTGGGGGAAGTTGCAGCTTTGGAAGCCACGTGGCTATGACTTGATCCTCTACATGGACGCCGACACCTTGGTGTTGGACAACTTGGAAGGTCTGTTCCACGCAGCCACTGCGATGGGTCCAAACTTCTCAGTAGCTGCTGCCGTGACGCGATCCATGATGGGCTTGAACGGTGGAGTGATGCTCTTGAGACCGTCTTTGCACATCTTCAATGCGCTTCAGCAGTCCCTGGAAGAACTTCCCAGTTGGCAAGGTATCTCACGATGGACAGGTCGACCCTGGTGGAATGCGCCACCGGTGCAGACGTTGGATGCCTCGAATGAGACGGTCTCGGACTTTGGATCCTATGGTGATCAAGATCATCTCAATGAGTGGTTGGCCACGAGCTTTGATTTTCATGGGGAACTGATGTTGGATGGATCCGCCTGCCGGAAACAACCATGGCATGTTTCTTATGACGCTGTTCGGGCAGATGGCCCGAAAGTCACAGCGTCTCTGGGTGGATTTTGCACCTTGCCTGTGGGCTTCAATTTCTGTGCCACTGCTGGATGTTTACGACAGCTGGCATTGGGTGAACACGCCCTGGCCCGCGAGGCCTTGGTATCCGCCACGGACCCAAACGGACCCACTGAGGCCATGGTCCCCGGAGTTCAGGTGCTCCACTGGCCCGGTGCCCTGCGGAAGCCATGGCAGAGGTGTTATCCTGCAACGCGCTCGCGCTTGGACGTGCTGTGGTGGCAAGTCTTCGACGAGGCCTGTGCAACCGCACCAGCCAAGGCACCCTGCAGGGTGCGATGCTTCGACTGATGCTGTGGGCAAAAAAGTTCCAGTGGCACAGCTGTTTCAAGATAGTCTCTTCATGATAGTTCAAACTTGTGCTTTCCAGTGACCACAACAAAAGCTCGCTGGAACTCTGTAGTATGTGTTGCATTTCGTCTTTTGGCTCAATCTGTATCAGACTTTAATTATGTCAACACATTTGTCTGCTACTGCTAAGATGTCCAGATTGGATGGTGGAAGCGGTATTGCTGGAGTACAAGTCATGAGCTCAATCAGTGGATCACCAAAAAACCTGTCTGGAGCTTCGCAACTTGTGGCAGCCAACCTCTAAGATTCTAATATCACTATAATATTCATCACCACCAGACAGAGCCAGCGAACTTTGTCTTGACACTTTTTGCTCCTTGCCTGATTTCAATGCCGCCATGATGCGCATCATTGCGCCATGACGCTGCATGCCGCTGGACCTGATTCCGCAGGCAATGATGCGTATGCGTGATAGTGACAACCCCTCGCGCTCAGCCAATCAGAATTCAGTTACCCAAAAGTTAAACACCTCGCTCCGGAGTAATTTGTGCATCTTTACTTGAATTGAACTGTTAACAAGTCCGTGAAATGGAGCCCATCATGACGTAGTTGATGAGTCACGACTAAAGTGCTATTAAGCTGTGTAAGCTTTTCTTTTTGCAGGTGGCCTAGCTGGCTGAAGTGCTTCTGTTTAGGTTTCACACTCTTCCCGTCCACAGTTTGAAGCAACCTGCATGAGCAGATGAGACAAAGATAGATAATCATAGTATGATTTGAGACAGTCTATCCTAATAGCTGCAAAAGTCAATTATTGGATTTTGATGTAAGGACACCTCCAAAAATTGCACCCAGGACATCAGATTTTCTGAGAACTGGCTTTCGGGTGTTGTGACAACAGTGTTTTCGGAAATACTTTCCTTCGTGTAAAAAATAGTGGTCTAGATCGTGCTTTTTGGTGTGCCCCTGCGTGTCAAAAATCGTGGTCCAGATCGTGCTTTTTGGTGTGCCCCTGCGTGCAAAAAATCGTGGTCTAGATCGTGCTTTTTGGTGTGCCCCTGCGTGCAAAAAATCGTGGTCTAGATCGTGCTTTTTGGTGTGCCCCTGCGTGCAAAAAATCGTGGTCTAGATCGTGCTTTTTGGTGTGCCCCCGTGCAAAAAATCGTGGTCTAGATCGTGCTTTTTGGTGTGCCCCTGCGTGCAAAAAATCGTGGTCCAGATCGTGCTTTTTGGTGTGCCCCTGCGTGCAAAAAATCGTGGTCTAGATCGTGCTTTTTGGTGTGCCCCTGCGTGCAAAAAATCGTGGTCTAGATCGTGCTTTTTGGTGTGCCCCTGCGTGCAAAAAATCGTGGTCTAGATCGTGCTTCATGGTGTGCCCCTGCGTGCAAAAAATCGTGGTCTAGATCGTGCTTCATGGTGTGCCCCTGCGTGCAAAAAATCGTGGTCTAGATCGTGCTTTTTGGCGTGCTCCGGCGTGCAAAATATCGTGGTCTAGATCGTGCTTGGTTTGCCCCTGCGTGCAAAAACATGTTTTCCAAAATCAGGATCACGAAGCAACGTCGCAGTCCAGGGATGACTATGCTTAAATTTTGCCACTTCCTTCGTGCAAAATTTTGTGGTCTGGATCGTGGTTCCTCTTACAGGCAATAGGACTGACCCAAAGTATGATCGTAAATGAAGAACCGCAAGAACCGCAATTTGCGTAGACCGCACCCTTACTGTACAAGGACACTGCAAGTTAAACCGCCGCAATCCTTTGCATTGGTGGCAACCTCCAGGCCATTTTCTGTCCCCTGCATCTCATCACAAAGCCCAAGCCTAAAAGATGACTTCTGGGAGATGATTGAAGAATATTGAAGATATATCGGAGATGATTTTCCAGATTGAAGATGATGTCCCCATGTGTTCCCACATTTTTCGACCCTTGAAGTTCCAGGCGATGACTGGGACGCTGCTGGACCTCTGCCTGGAGTCACCCAACGGTGCGCCGGGACGCCCCAGGAGCGCTGGTGGCTCACAGGATTTCCAGCACCAGGATTAGTTTAACTAATGGCACAAAAACAAAAAAAACATCGACAAACATCAAAATATGAAGTGATAGGAAACCTATGGAAACTGAATACTCTTTCGGAAAGGGGCACTGTTCTCCTCTACTGGGTGGGATGCGTGCACTATGGCGAGGTTTCGCACCTCCAATCATTGCCCAAGGCGTTCGCGGAGTCGGCCCTCCTCAGCGCCCATCCGGCACTGTAGGGCTCCCAAGTGGTTGAGAAGAGGATGTGGGCATGCCACGATATTCTAGTTGGCTGCCAGGCAAAAGCACGAAATATGGTTGGAGTTAGATGGTGTCATTGGGTGAACGTCTTGAGTCTGCGTTTCAACTGAGGCAAAGGGCGGTCGAAGGCCTCGATCCTGCTGTAGACACACAATGCCATCACTCAAACCTCTGGAGCATTTTCATTCAGCATGCGGGACATGCAGTCCAACATGGATATTCTCCAGTCGAGCAAGGGCAACAGTCCTTTTGGGCATGTGACATTGAAACACATTTGCAGCAACCCTTTTCAAAATTTTCGACTCGGCTGGAACAAATGGGAAACTGATCAATGCCGCAGGACTCTCTGCATGGCCCATCGCGGAAGGACACTCTTGCGGGTACTATCCATGCGGCCCTTTGATCCCTTGGGTGATGACCCCATTGCACCAATGTGTGGGGTTACACTCGCTGAGCCGATGGGGATCATAAAGTCTACACTATATGAATCATACTGTCATACTCGAATATCGGAACATATTGTGAACATATTATGAACATATTACAATGGTGACCTTGCACTTACAATATGTTTTTTTTTTGAATATATATTTTCATTAAAATATATTCCAAGTGCAATGAGTTAAAAAAGGTTCATATTCTAAGTGCAATGTGTAACATTGCACTTAGAATATAAAACCTTGCACTTCGAATATAAATTGGTAAACATGACAAAATCATATGTGTGGATTTGACTTTCGATTGGGAAAACTCAGAGAAAACATTGCACTTAGAATACGCAAACATGTTTCAACAAACATACTCAAATCACAGAAAAATACTGTCATTGTTTTTTGTTTTCTTTTGGGTTTTAGTTTTTACTTGATTTATAACTATTTTTGATTGGTTTTTCATGATTTTTCATTGGCTTTTCTTGGGTTTTCATTGGATGTTCTTTCGCTCTTCATTTTTTGCTTTTCATTCGCTTTTCTTTGCTTTTCATGTGTTTTCCTTTGCTATTCATTGGTGTTTTCTTTGATTTTTGTTGGTTTGTAATTGCTTTTTCATTGGTTTTCTTTGATGTCAGTGGTTGTTCATTGGTTTTTCTGTGGTCTTCTTGGGCTCTCATTTGATGTTCCTTGCTTTTCAACTGTGTTTCAATCGTTTTCTTCCCTTTTCATTGCTATTCGTTGTTTCTTATGTGTTTTTCTTTGCTATTCATTGTTTTTTCAATGTTCGTTTGTTTTTTCGTTTTCATTGGTTTTTTGAGGCCTTCAAAGATGATGCTGCTGTTCATCATGATGGTGCTGGCCAGTCCCCACCCAAGATCATGTTGGTGCTTGTAGTAGTAGTAGTAGTAGTAGTAGTAGTAGCTACCAAATGCTTCTCCGTGTCGGCGACCGGCACCCGGAGCTGACTGCGGTGGAAGTCCTTGAAATTCGGCAGCATTGTGAATATTCTCAGGAACCAGCTCTCCCTGGGCCAGAAGAGATCCTGTAGGTCTATCACTATATTGACACTATATCATGTCTATATGTATATGTATATATATATGTATGTATATATATATATGCACGTGTATATATGTAATACTATTTATAGCGACGGACTGAAACTTAGAATGTCGCTTTGGAACCGGTCGGGATTAAAAAAAAGTCATGGGAAACGGCCAAAACCCCGCGGTGTTTCCAAAATTTTCCCCGTTTTCTCAGCCCAGCTGCTTTGGTAATGGAGAAGATGGAAGGCGTGCCCATGAAAGTGTTGATCATAAAATTGTCCTTCTATAATCGTTTTGATTGGGAATTGTCAAGCTGAGGCATTTTCGGAATATAAACTTAGAATGNGTCCTTCTATAATCGTTTTGATTGGGAATTGTCAAGCTGAGGCATTTTCGGAATATAAACTTAGAATGTCGGCATCTATCTTGCGATTTTCATCAAAAACGGATGTTATTTTTCAAGTTTTACCTGCATTTTGGACACATTTTGCAAAATTTTCGGGGCCTTAGTTCTCAGACGGGTTTCATTGATCTTGCCAACATCTAGATTTGAACAGAGAATATGATGCTATCATCTTCTTTCATGGTTTTGATTGGTAATTTTCAGGGGTATGCATTCTAGCAGTGTCAACTTAGAATGCTGGCATAGAGTTTGTGCAAATTTTCTCCATTTTGGCGCTGGTAATTTTCCTATTAAAATTCTTATTAAAAAGCCTTCAAATCGTATTTTTTTTGGCTTCGGCGTCGAGA
>BGPT01001059.1:294883-332238 GCA_003297045.1 Symbiodinium sp. clade C Y103
AATTGTCTCAAAAACAGGCAAAAAAGCACGCATTCTAAGTTCCGGGTCAAAAATTTTGGAAAACTGGTCAGCATTCTAAGTTTCAGTCCGTCGCTATATGTGGAATAAAAGTTGGATCGGAAGATCAGTTTTCCATGGTGTTTTCCATTTTAAGATGGCCATTTACCATGTGTAGATTATCGAAATGTACCTATGTATTTGGTACTGTAGCTATTGATTTCATGTACTTTTTCGTCCGACCTGGGATGACGATCCTGCTTGACTCATGGAATATAATGGAATATTGGGTTGAAACATGCTGCGCTTGATCGTTTTAGACAAAGCAAGGGAGCCATGGGATCTATTTTGACCGAAGATTTCGTACAACTGGTGGGAACCGGAGGTGTAATCATTCAAGGGTTTTCAGACCGGGAAATGGTGAAAGTAGGTTCGGTTGAGGGTCTAAGCTTTCCAATACTGTATTTGATAGAAACCTACCTTGCCACTTTTCCCAAGCTTTGTCACTTTCCAGTCTTCATTGTTGAGCTCGGCAGCTGAGGTCGTTGTATGATGTGAACAAGCAGCTGCCCAAAGCACCTGGGGGCAACGTGGCGCTTCCCGAGGGTGCCTTCTGGTTGTTGGTCACTGGACAAGTGCCAACTGAGGAGGAGGTGAGTGGCACTGTGTCTCAGTTTGTTGAATTTTGTTGATCTATCCATGGATGTGTTGTGCTATATGTGTACCTTTTCTATCTAATTTGATTTCTGCAGTATCAGTATCTATTGATTTTTCATGATTTTTCCAGCTATCCATCCTGTTTTCGTGCTAGCCACATAAATCTAAGCCTGCGTCTAAGCCTGAGTCTGAATTCAATCCACTCTCATCTAATCGAATCACACTCATTGAAATCTTTATTCTTCCACATATATTCTATGCACTTATATATTCTATGTACATTATTCTATGTACATATCTATATAGATAGATTCCATTCATCCATGTGAATCTGTGAAATCTATGGCTAAAATCACCATGGCCTTTGGCACAGGTCAAGGGCCTCACGGAGGAATTCCACAAACGCGCCGCCATCCCGGAGAACGCGTCTCGGGATGCGTTTCAGTCATGGCTGAAATCATGTGGAAATCATATTATGGCAAAAACATGGCAGAAACCTATGGAAAACCTTCCAACATATTTAAAGGTTAAAAATCAGTTGAAGCGTGATTGTTTTTGAAGGCTCAAGCTATTCAAAACCACGATTAGAAGGGTTTATGAGCCACTATTATGTAGATTATGTAGGGAGTTACCTTTGGGTGGGCTGGTAGAATCCCTATAATTTGAAAAACAGGTGAGATCCCAAAACAGGGATTCAATCAAACATAATCAAGCAACATGAAGTATCACATTTTCCTGAAAAGTTAAACGTGAAACCTCAAGAGTGAATAGAATGATCATGTTCTAGACAATGTTTTTTTCACTTTGCTGGACCACCTATGTTTGTTGTGGACACTCGTACCTCGCTAGACTCTGGAGACCGGTCTCGCGATCAGGGGCCGTCCCAATGGGCTTTCCGGGCCCATGAAGTTGATGGTCATTATTGGAATCACTTGGTTTAATTGCTTGCAGTATCTATTTTTACGGGTTATGAATTGGTAGGTTTCTGTCCTCTCATGATGGATATGGTATATGCCAAATAGGTTTCAGGTACGGCGCAGTTCTTGCGGAGGTGTTTTTTGGGGACGGTAGAGGTACGCGCATGATGTCGATTCAAACTACCATTTTCAGAAATGTGGGTAAAACCATAATAAACCATCCCCCAAATCACCATGAATAGGTGGTATAAACCCATTCCAAAATGGATGGTTTATTATTGTTTTACCCATATTATTCACCCATCCAAATGTGACTCATGATTTCTGACAAGCAGCGTCCAACAGTGGCAACCTCTTCGCGGGGGGATGAGGTGATTTCCACCATCGAATCCTTGCCGATTCAAACGCATCCCATGACGCAGCTCTCCGTGGCCATGCTCGCGTTGCAGAAGGATTCCAAGTTCTTCAAGTCGCTGGGCATGTTGCAAAGCCGCCCCAGATGTGTAGAAAGTGTTGACTTAGAAAGGGCCTTATAAGTTATATAATAGTTATCCCTATACATTTCTATATTGAGGAGATGTTTAGCAGCCCAGGCTAGGTGAAGATATGAATTAGATGCCCCAAGCCTGGAGCCTGTCGCAGATTTGGGGTTCCCCATCTTGACTCAGTACCCATGCATCACGGTTCCATGGTTCAAGACGCGCTTCGCATTCCCAAGGAAGTATCAGGAGGGCATGAACAAAAACGACTATTGGGCATATGCCCTTGAAGATTGTTTGGACATCATTGCCACTTGGCGACATTAAGAGGTGCTGAAAGCATTGTTTTTGAATGTTTTTGATGGATGTCACGCCATGTCACGCCAGTTCTGGACGCATCATCAACTATCACTGAGGATTCTGTGGAGGGTTTACACCCTTTCAGGGATTAGACTTGTTTAGCCGCCGCATACTTTGTAATTACCTTGGAGAAGTGACGATTCCTAGAGAATATCATATCAATTAGCTAGGAAGTTTGCTTACCAACCAACCATCTCACAGAAATGCCAACATTGCATGTCTCGATATCGCATATGGACAGGACATCTCATGGTTTGCACAAGTATATCACAAGATCGGAAGATACACGGTTTCAAGCATCATTTTTGTCTTAAACCCCAGTGAATCATATTCCGTTATTTCACAGGTGGACAATTATATCTCCCTCTATCAGACTCTATCAGTCATTAAGGCCAAAATCCCCTGCATCGCGGCCAAGATCTATCGTAGGCGCCCTTTGAAACGGCATGGACATGGAGATGTTGACCCTGAAAAGCCACTATAAAGGGGCAGAGATTCTCTATAAAAATGAGATTGCAAGATATCTCAGGCCACTTGGAGATGGGTGAGAACGGTAAAATTGAGGATCCCAAACATGATTAAGAACGGAGAAGGGTCGTTGTTTGATGTTTTTGGATGACCAAGAGGACCTTTCACGATGGCAAAGTGCCTGCCTACGACACCAAGTTGGACTGGGCCGCCAACTTTGCCCAGCAACTCGGCTTGGGATCTCGCATGAAATCAACCAATAGCCCCAACTGCACCAAGATGCTTCAATGGGATCCTAAAATATGGATAAATCAATATATACATCATGATAATTCCAAGAATATGTTCTTGATTCTGTCAGGAGTCAGGACTTTACCAGAAAAATCGTCAAATACTACTCACAATACCAGGACATCAGCCTCAGGATCCCAGATCCGGGTCCCTCCTTTATGGCAAATTTGGCAGGATGCTGGGCGTGAACGAAAGTGAAGGTTTCAAGGAGGCAGTTCGTTTGTACCTGATGCTCCATGCGGATCATGAAGGTGCGGCAGACCGGCTCGGGCACCGCTCGGAATGATCCAAAAAATGAGGGCAAAATCCAGAAGGCACAAGAGCTATCGTTACCCTCTGGTAAACTAACATAACTATATATGGAAAATCACCATTTTTAATGGGAGAATCCACTATCAATGGCCATTTTCAATAGCTATGTTAGTTTACCAGAGGGTAGATTGTGTTAGAGTGTCCGTTTCCCTTAGGAAACCATCGGCTTTCACGGGTGAGAACCTTAAACCAATGCAACACCACCTGTTTAATCCGCGAGATTAGCCAGAGCGTTGGCAAACCCGACCCCCAAAAAAATGATTGAACATACACCATTCTAGGTAAATTATAACGACCTCACTGTGACCTCACTGGAATATATGGTTAGTATAGGGAATCATCCCCAAATGGCCTTAATTCAAATTAGTGAACATGATTGAAACGCCCATCCAGACGATCCAACTAGACCAATCAGAAGCCATGAACAATCATCATCAAGGAACTCCATAAGAATTCAGTAATATCAAATATATCTTAAAGTATACATCGCAGTATAGTCAAGTATGTTCAAGTATATCATATTATATCATATAAAATATATAGAAATGTATATGAACCAGGAACCATCAGGAAGGCCTTTAACATTCAGCCAGCCCCCAGGTGGCAACGTCTCGGCTCACGCGACCCACCTGGTGGGCTCGGCCTTGAGCGATCCGTACTACGCCTGGGCGGCCGGGCTCTGTGGCCTGGCTGGGCCCTTGCATGGCTTGGCCAACCAGGAGCCGCGGGCCATGGAGAGAAGATGTGAAGATAAATGAGAGTTGATGATACCACATGAACTATCAATCATGATATTTTTTATATACATTATATATATGATGTATATACATGAGCTACACATTCTGTTGGAGTGGAGTCAAATGTGATGAGGTGTTCTTTATGTTTCTTCCGTTGGAAAAGAGGATGATGGTCGAAGTGGGCGTGGCTGAAACGAGACTATAAGCAGGAGTTTTGTGGAAGAGCATGACATGCAAAGATGCGAAACACCATCTAACCCGTGGTTTCCCATCCGGAAAATGATCTATATAGCTTGTGGTTTTTCCAGAGGGTAGAATTCTATAACAGAAGACTGCTCCAATAATGTAATCTTGGGAATTTCTTGCTGTGTTTGCAACGGGTAAGCCTTGGAGGAAAATTCGCTGCAACCTGTGATCCAGTGATGCCGCTCAGCCAGGAGTGTTTGTCCTGGCTCTTGGATGTCCAAAAGCAGCTGCATGGGCAGAAACCCACCAAGGACACCTGGTTTGCTGGGTTTCATGACGGGTCCTGATAGATTTCTGCGACAAAGGACGATAGTGTATAAGGAAAGATACTGAGAAGAGCTGACCATTAGAAAACTTCGAGCCTTCATTGAAACTTACAGTTCTTAAGAAATAATTAGAGTTGGTCAGTGGAATGGGAGCCTGCACGAAATAGAAGGATTTAACACACAGGAGAAAGGATCAATCCATGATCGTTGGGATAGTCCTTCAAGTCGCGGGATGGTTGGAGTTTGTGGCACAGGACCCTTCAGATATTGAGGGCCGGCTACAGGTTTTTTTTTGAAGGTTCCTCGTGTGGTACAGCATATTTCAACATATTCTGCATTCCGTGAATAATATATATATACCTGAAAACAAAGTTTTCTCATGGTTAATGAAGATGAAGTTGAATTAACATGTATAGACTAGTATTCCCAGCTGTACTTACCATCTTCTGTAGGTGTTTAGTGCTAATTACAATTGTTGTATGGTGTCAATACATAAACACATATTTTCAATTGTGAGTTTCCACTTGTAGATGCTTTTGGTGCACGTGAAAAAACTTGGTTTTCCCTTGCCCTGGTTTTCCTGTGTCAGGAGCTTTTGACGGACTTTGCCAACAAGACGCTGAAGGTCCGGCTGGGTGAGAGACGAGCATTTTCTTGAAGAAAATGGAGGTTTAGTACTTTAAGGAAAAAATGGACGTTAAACCAACCAAAATGATAGTTTAACATGATTTAACCATGAAAAACCAAGGGGTCAAGCGTCAACTATTAGGGATTTCACAAAGAGACATGGAGACTTAGCATGATTTAGTCATCTAGCGTGGAGATCTAATCATCTAACATGGGGATAGCATGGAATATACAGCCAATGATGATGCTGGTTGGTGGTTTCAGCAATATGTTGTTTTTTTTCAACCATAGAAATCGGATGATGATCCACAATGACGATCCTATTTCTCCGGGGGGTCGAAACTGGGTAACATGAGGACCTTGCCACAAGGGTTGGGGGATGGTGTGAAATCATGGCCCTTGGGCACATATCCAGTGGCACCATTGGAAACATGTTCCCCAACAACCTGTTGAATGTTTGGAAACACTTCCGGAAGCAGCAGCCAATGCTCACTTTGGGAACCCAAAACAGCTAGTGACAGCAACAACTTCCAACCTTGCAAGATTGTCACCCCAAAGGCGGCGCCGATGACCGTCCCGAGGAGGGAATTACTGGTGAATATTCATGTACAATCATGTACATGCGCACCTATGCATGCACACATATAGAATTATATACACATGCCTGATGCATGTAGTGTGATTGTATGCGTGTGCATGCATCTATTTAGCACGTACTGTACATATCTACATATAATTTAGATACTCATACAAAATCATGTGCAATCAAATGTAATCATATGTAGCCACACCCATATATACATATATTATAATCATATTAAATCATAGACATATAAGACCCTATCCCAAATCATATGTGATACAGATGATTTATAACTTATAACTATTATATTATATTATCACATATGTGTATATATGATATATACATACATTCATTTTTTGATGCTGATTCAGCCACTTTCCTGTTTGCAGGAAGGCAAGGTGATCCCAGGCTTCGGCCATGCCGTGCTGAGTCACTTGGATTTTTTTCGGCTGCAGCAAGGGATTCGTTGGGGTTGACATGGTTTGACATGGTTGAGAATCAAGCTTGAGTCAACCATGGCAATATACTAACTATTAGCAACTAAGTAAGTTAGTTGGAATTATACTAAGTCAACCAAACCCAACTTGGATAATCTTAGTATAATTCTAATTCATGGTGTTTGTTTGATGTGGTAACAAGCTGGTTTGATGGAGATTGAAGTTGTTTTCCTTTTTTGGTGGATTGTCTCAACCTGCTTTTGCACTTCCAGGTTTGCTTGGACTGATCAAAAATGTGTCTGATGGGTTTTTGCCTTGGGTCACTCCCATGAGAAATCCTTGGAAGCAACAACATTCTCACCTGTTCCACATCATTTGGTGTACCCTGGAACTTCTGGATGCGAGGAAACACGGATCCACGATACATGTTGGAGCGTGAATTTGCCTTGAAGAACTGTGCTGATGATCCCCTCTTCCAGTTGGTGGACGCTCGGCGCTGCGGTACTGTGTTGCGGGATGTTGAAAAGGTGTTGGACAGACGTTTTGCCAAACTATCTTGGAAGCACCAAAAGATCAATGCAATACTGAGCACCTGCTGTTTGACATGGTTTGCTCTTTGTTTTCACTGTTGTTTGTTTGTGAGGAAGGTATTCGTACCTGTTTGTTTCCTCTGATGCTTGCAGAAAACTTTTTAGAGTATGGGATGGATCTACTAGTGAATTAGGGGATGATAGGGGATGTGTTTGTTGTCTTCAGTTGGTTCCCCTGAAATCATGCCAGGCACTGTGGTTTCAATGTTCAATTCCAACAGTGCTCCCAGTCCCAGGACGCATGCTATCAAGCCATTCCTCCCGTGCTCTTGAAGCAAGGCGCATGCGGAAAGATGTTTTTGCAAAACCACAGGGCCCATGCTGTCTTCCTATCAGACCAGCAAATCAGATCAGATCTGACAGTCCCAAATTTTTAGACAGACCCACAGCGAATTTGAAGGTTTTCCACCATGTTCAGATGTTTTTACTTAACAACCTTTGCTGTAAGGTCAAAACCACCGCACTTCCAACAGTCTCATTTTGTCCTCTTCTTATCTTGACTGAGTCTGACTTGTCAGTTCGCCATGCCCTGCTCTGGACCAGGCAAGGTGAAGAATCCATATCCCAACGTCGATGCCCATAGCGGCCAGCTGATGTATTTTTATAACCTTAGCCACTTGGGCCTTATGGCGAGAAACCTGGGCACCTACGAGATGGAGGAATGATGAAAAGAGTGAGATCTTGCTTTTCAAGGTCTCAAGGTGGTTGCACTGGATGAATTTCAACATGTTTTTTTTATTACGTTTGGCCATTTGAGGCAGTCACCCTATAATGGGTGATTCCATCCTCATGAATCCTCATTATACAATCTGGTCGTGGTTTCAAACATGTTTTTTTCAATCCAATTTGGTAGGATGATTTCAACTTTCACAGTTTTCAGGTGAAAAAAACATCAGCCGGTAGTAGACTTTCCACAACATCTCCGAAATCCAGGGCTAACCCTACGGCTTCCCAGGAGAGCAGAACTTCTATACGGTGGTCTTCGCGGTTTCCCGCACCATGGGCGTCATGGCTCAGTACATTTGGTCCCGAGCTGCCCCTTGGCTGTGTTTGGGATGGGCGGTTGGTCCTTTGGGCTTTGAATGAGACTTGGATTCACAAAATCATGAAACATATAATACATATATATTATGATGATAGTCATATATATATATATATACATATAACATATATAGAATATAGCTTCCAACTTTGAAATTTCCCCCCTTGGTTTTGTTCCTTCCCCCTTTTCTTTCCCCACGGGTTTTCAACCATGGCCTCCCTTCGCTGCCAGGTGAATTTGCCCATCGAACGGCCCAAGTCGCTCCCCCTGGACGATCTCCTGACCTTGGCCAAGAAGCACCGCTGGCAGCGGCCGAAGGGCAGCGTCTCGGACCAGCAGCACCTCGGCGGGGATGCTGGGGGAAAGGGTGGGGCCCGGTGGGCACGGTGGGGAAAATGATGAAGGCCATGGTGGGGATGCCATGACAGAACGATAATTCTAGAATATATATATATATATATTTATTTATTTATTTATAAGCGAGATATGAATATGACTAATGACATTGATTTTTTAACATTATCAACTCCTGAAGAGATCGAAAGGTTTGTTTAATCTACCACTATATTTTAGGATTGGATGACTGAGTTTTCTGCATTTTTGGAAAATGGCTCCAATCACCCTCTGTAAAGGTCAGAATGAATGGTGACCCCAAAAGGCCAGCGATTGACAGGGCTTGGTCCCAAGAGGGCTTGGGAGTTGGAACCATTCGACACTGATGGAGGTCCCTTGCCTCATGGTCATAACAACAGTTGTTTCTTAGGGTTTATTGTTGTTTATGACTTGCTCACTGTTATTGTGTAAACTCCCAATGTGTCACTGTTTAACAAATGACCAACCAATTCTGGGGATGGAAGGTGTCCCTTTCTTATCCCTTTGTTCTCTCTTGGTCCTCCTGGCTGCACCCAGGTAGGCCACCGATGAGCGCTCTGAACGCAGTGAATTTTAAGACACCTGCGACATCAGAATGCAATTTTGAGCGACTGAAAAGGGCCCAGAGCTGCGTCATTCTGGAAGATGGGTGCCTATGGGACCATCGTAGGGATGAATATGATGTCAATCATATCACAGATTTGTACCATCTACAAGGGATACAAGATCTCGACTCATCCCCGTACGATACACTGTTTACAGTGATTCGGACTCATTCAGTTCCAGGCCCCCATATCCATCCCACCTTGTGGCATTTCATGGTGTTTCTCTTGTTTCAAGAGGTGCTCAACCTTGAGGGTTTGATGTAAAAACCCAAAGATGCAGATTTAGCCTTGTGGAGATCTTGGTGGGGCAAGGTTCTGCCCTGGTCAGGTTTCAAATCTCTTCACAATTTCTGCCCAGTACTCCGATCGCCAAGGTTTAGTCATTAACTACGCGGACCCGAGTCTGGCTGCTGGCACTGCCGTGCTGGGACTGGGTCTGGTGGTGCTGCCACTGCTCAGCAAACTCAACAAATTGAAGTCTGAGGAGATGTTCCAGCACCCTGAGCTGCAGCGGGATGTGAACCCTGGGTAGGATCCGCCTTGTGTTTTTGGATGTTCCAAGGCACCATAAAAAACTCAACATGGAGGGATGCAATATGATGCAATATCATGACCCAAAGGAAAAGGTAGAAGTGGATGGCAACTGGATGAAATTGCGGCTTCAGGCTTAGGAGCCAGATATCAATGCTCATTTTGTTGAGTGGGTTCAAGTGGGTTCGTACGAATTGCACTGACTTTACAACCTTTGTTTCAGGCTTCGCCGGGTTCATCCGAGTAGCTGGTTTGGCATGGGCAGATCTGGTGGCAGCATGAGTAGGAAAAAAAGGGTTTGGCACATGTTTGGCACTGCAGTTTCAATGATTCTTCTTTGGTGAAACTAACCAAATCACCTACCCCATATGCAGCAACCGGCCCAAAAGCTAGGAAAGTGAAATCATTGAAATCCTAATTGTGACAATATAATCATATTCTCTACAGTATCTCTTTTGGGGTTACGAAGTGTTACTAAAGGACGCATATTTTCATCCGCCTTTTTGTGGTGACCATCTCGCCAGCACCAAGGTACAAGTCTCATGGCGAGACGACGCTTGGCGGTGAACTCTGGGGTTGGGAGATGAGGTTCCGAGCTTGTAGTCGAGTCATTTTCAAGGGGCTAATTAAGCTCTGATTTCAACAAGATGTTGATGAGTTGATGTAGTTTCTGCTGTTCGCCACCATGGCATACTTGGAGTTTGTAGATGTTTGTAGTGCCATGTGAAGGTATAGGAATGCCTGTAGTTGGGCGGTGGCTTTCCTATGGCTTCCCATCTCCCGGAAAACAAAGGCGCTGCCACTGCTACCAGGCTATAGCAGTCGTCTCCTGATGCTGACGCCTTGTTCATGGATTTGTGGCTTTCCCTTCAGTCTCGCAACCAAGAACAGATGAAAAGTGCCCATTGATCACCATACTCTTTGCAAAGTTTACTTGGCTTTGGCCAATTCTTGACACGCCCTACCCCCTTCGGATTTTGTATGGCAGTGTTTGGTTCGCACCTGGTGCGGCTCCGAGGAATCCCAAGCAGCCCCTGCGTCTCTTCACGGAGTCAGAGCTTCGTCAACGACTGGGCTCATTGGATGCGGACAGTGTGGCCAAAGAGATTGTGATGAGCAACTGGGCCCAGCGAATCATTGGGAAACCATGGGAAGGGAATGGGAAGCCATGGGAATGGGGTGTCGATCTTGCATGGATCGGGTTGGATGGGTCGGGAGGCTCCGGAAATGATGGTCTAACATGGTCTAACTTCGCCAGAAACTATATATATTCTGAAGGGCATTCCCATCTGACATTGCTTCATTACTTATATTACTTGATAGTTTATGCGCAGCATCAAAGCCAGTGGGCCTTAGCTTGGAGGAGTTGGCTGGGTCTCAATCTATGTTTGAGATTTATTAGTAGAGTTATGCCATTTTAGACTCTTCAACACTTACAAGGAACTCAACATGTCTACTTGTAGCTGATATTACAAGACATATTTTCAAGATGAATAAATAAATAAATAATAAATAAATAAATAAATAGATAAATAAATAAAAATATATACATACATATATAATATACTATAAATATATACATAGGTAATGCAACCTAGTTTCAGTGGGACATGGCACATTAAGTTTGAATTTGTCCATTTTTGTCCTCAACTGCCTTAAGCCCTCTCGCTATCTTTCTCTCCGGATTTCATCGCCGATTTAGGCACTGAAGAGTTAGATGAACACATGGAGGTTGGAGGGCTGGTACCTGGATGTACCTGGTGTTTTTCAATCGAACGAAAACTAACGAGGTGGTACCCTTCAGTTACAGGTTAGTTTATAACCCCATTAACAATAGATATATCTACGATAAATACTAGTTATTGGAGTTATCAAATGTATTAAAATGTTATGAACCAACTTAGCTAACGAACTGGGGCACCACCTTGTTGGGTGTGACCGAAAAATGTCCAAGAGCTTAAGGCAGTGTCCCCAAGAGTGAGTGGCATGGCCAGACAAAAGAAGCTTTGAGTTGTTTTCTGTTTGGTATGCAGCAATGTTTCTTGGTTTTGACATATGTTGCAGGCCTGCAGCATGGATGAGACTGATGATGAGGCTGGATCCAAATGTGGTTGGATTTGTGTGGCTTGCATGATGTTTGTGGTTGTTCATCTCCTCTTGAATGATATTTTCAGTGTGTTGGAACATGTTGGAACTATTGTGTATTCTGGGGACTGAACCGCAATTTGCAGGGGGTGTAGCACAGTTCTTCCAGTGACTCCACCATATGAAATATCGGCCTCCAAATTAATAGATCCGATATGATCCAATACGTAACCCAGGGTTCGAAGATGTTCTAAGGGGAACAAATGAAGAAGGAGATGGGATTAAAGATTGATGTCATTTCGGTTTTCCTATGTTATCTATATAGCTTGGTCGTTTCAGACTCGTTTCATTTCTCGTTTACCGTACATGTATTTTGAGATGCTTCATGGTGCTAAGCGGCACCAAGTCGCCAAGACTTGCGTGGGCAAGCGATTTCGGATCATGTGGATTCCCTGTAAGAATGAAATATGAATCCAGGAAGACCAACATGGCCGACATGTATTTTTTTGAAGCCGGTTTTGCGAATAGCAGCGCCATCTTTTCAAATCTTTCTTTTGGCTTCCATGGAAACTTCCATGTTGAATACAAATGCGATATCACTTGACATCACCACGTTGCTGGATTGGAACCAATATTTCTAGTGGTTGTACCTCCATGTACCCTTCGGTAGATAAACATGCTTTGTTGCATCCATTTACAGAGTTCAATGACTTTCCCATTGAGAAGGCCATTTAGTTCGGGAATTTCCCAGCCGGTGTTCCACCCGTCGCTAGGTGGGGCGCATCCAGAAGTGGCGCGACTCAGTGAATGCCAATTTGCGCAGCCTGCAGAAGCGGTCGGCCCTGGCATTTTTGGGTTTGCCACCTGACTCGAGACTTGGCAAGCAGGGATTAGTTTTCATAAACATTTTGGTAAGAAATAGCTAAAACATGCTAAAGCATTGTTTTAAGGGTTCTTCAAAAGGTTTAACTTGATGGGTAAAGACATAGGTTTACACTTGAGGTGTTCAAGCCGTCCAAATAGTCTGATGAACCATGGCTATGCCTTACTAATACAACTGATGTACCCCTTCAAGGATTTGGGACCTGGAAAATTGACCTTTCAACGCTTGCAACCAAGGAGCATGAACGTGCCTTGGCTGCCGGTGGTGGTTCAAAGTGGTTTTGGTCATGCTTTTGTGATTCGAATGATGGCAGTGTGAATGGTGATCTAGGCAAGACTTATTGATGATTCTACGATGATTTGTCTAAGCGGTGGGCGATTCCAGAACAACTACATTTTCAGAAATTGCCAGCACTATCTATGAATATCTATGATGATTTATTTCACTGCACTCTGACGTTGGACATCTTTGGACCTCCAGCCCCCTAACAATCATATCATCCTGACATCTCCTTGACATCTTTTGGGATCCCAGGACATCAATGCGGTGTACAAGAAGATGGCCTTGGAGCTGCATCCTGACAAAGGAGGTGATCCTGAGAAATTCCAGGAGCTCCAAGAGATGAAGGCAGCGGGGGCTGATGGGTAGCTGGGCAGCTGGGCAGCCACCAACTGCAGTGGTTTCGGGCTGTGCATCCTTTTGTTGAATCATTTTCGCAGCTTTCTTTGGGAGGAGGGTGGTGATGATGATGATGATAAAGATGATGATGATGAATCATGAACCATCTCTCATCATCTCTAATCATCTCTCATCATCTCTCATCATCTCTCATCATCTCTCATCATCTCTCATCATCTCTCACCATCTCTCATCATCTCTCCATATCTCTCCATATCTCTTTACTGTATTTCTCCAATTATATAGGCCAGCAGCTTCAGCAAACCTGTCCAGGAACGCCTCACGGATATTGAGAAAGAGGAGGCTGACGGTGAGAAGAAGGAAAACGTCGATGATCCCGAAGAGGAGGACCTACGTGGAAACGCAACCACCCAGCATGTTCAATGGGTTTTAGGGTTTTGCGGCAGTTGTTTTTTTTTTGAGAACATCTAATGTGGGGATGATGGGGATGGAAGCCATTGGAACATATTAGAACCTGCTCCAAGTTCAATGGGAAAATAAAGCTCCATGGCCAGGTGGGCTTGCTGGTTGGGCAGGTCGGCTTTTTTGGGCAGCTGGGGCCATGGTGCCAGGAAGCCAAGAAACAAAAAGAAAAAGAGGAGGAAGAAGAGAAAAACCGCAACTCGGCCTGTAGCCACATTCACACATTACCCACACATTATCCACACGTTCATGTCATTTCATGTCCATGTGTGGCATATTTCAAACCACTTGGTGACCACGACGTCACATCAGTCACGTTTAAAAAACGAAGCCAGTGGCGTTTCTGCCTTATGGGAATGATCACGCATCAATTCCCATCGTACGCGACTGGAATCACCATTGGCATCTAGAACTATCGAACGCATTCAAAAAATATCCATTCATAGATTTCACCAGAATTTTATTGTTATTGCTATTGGAGAGAGAGACGAACCAAACGCGTTCACAAAGCCTCGCTTGGTAAAATCATCTTCAATTCCCCGTTTCAATGACCTTTGTTGCCCCCGCATCCCCATGCAGGTCTCCCTCCCAACGAGCGTGTGAAGAAGCTGCGCATGGACGTGCACGACAACACGGTGCGCCTCTGGGAGAAGGCGAAGAAGTCACGAGACGAGATCAGTGGCGAGAAGGCTTTGCCACTTGGATCTTATAAAATCATGGAAAGTTCCCAGTTATCCATCGTTTTTTTTGGGGGGGATAATTAGTTCGCAAGCTGATTTATCCTTTTTTTTTGGGGGGGGTAACAGTTCGCATTGACTTATGCCTAGTTTTGTATTTGGTAATTTAACATATATGAACTGGAACAGCACCATTTTTGAATATGCAAATCATCAATTTTATCATCTATAAATGGGCCAGTACATTTTCTATAGCTGTATTAAATAACCAGAGGGTAGTTCCATGATTTTCCCAGAAATACACCATTTCATCATTCAGTGCCGGGAATTCCCTGCTAGCCATCTTTGATTATCCAACGTAATGGGCGTCTTTAATCTAGGAATGTTCCAGGGAACTGACCGGATTGAAATCAACAATGGTCAATGGATCTTGCCAGATAAAAGTAATAGGAATGGAATCCGGAGATGTTCATCATCAAACATGAGGATGTTGTGGGTATGGTCCCCATTGAGGAGCATATTGCTCAGGGGGGTTGAAACCATGAATCAGAGCAGATTTTAACGATATACAATATAAATTGCCGATGTTATTTAATGATCCTATGTTCTCAACCACTCAGGACTTGACAGTTTTTTCTTCCATAGAGGGGTTGGTTAGGGACTGAATCAGAAACAAACATGTTTTGTTGATTTTTGAAAATGGGAATCAATCAACAGTCATTGCACTTGGACCAGGTGTTGCTGTTGTTGATGGTCACTTTCCCTATTTTTTATCAACAAAAATCAAGCCACAGAGCTTCCAGGAAGGCCAATGCACAGCCTGCTCTGAACATTTTGCGCCTCTTTGTGGAACGCTTCGTGGCGAACGAGATCAAAACTCTCCGTGACTTGCCCATGGAATTTGCACGGTGTGAAAAGGAGGGTTTGACAGTCCCAGTTGGTGCTGTCAGGATCTGATATATTTAGATTTTGATGAGGAACTTTAGAGTAATATGCACTAATCATTTTCCTCATGACCTTCAGCTGAAGATACAAAAAGCCATGATGCCCGAAAGTAACAGATGGGGATTTCCATTCCAGGATGCCCGTAGCCCATATTAATCATGTTTTGACCCTTGCAGCTATAGGTCGTCAGCTGTGGCCTGTTCTCCGAGGTCACGACGATACCCGTGGCGCCGAAGCCAAGCTGCGGAAGTTTCTGAAGCAGGGCGCGGAGATTCTCTGCGTGGCGGCCCTGGCAGATGTCCAAGCGCTGCTTGGGCGATTTGTTCATGGGTTGACGGCGGGGTCAAGGGGTGCTAGTTATGGATCGTTTCACTCAGATATTTGGGATTAACGCAGGGGGACTTCCGAAGTGAGAGTTATGAATGACATTGAAAGTAGGATGATCCTCATGATCCTCCAAGTGGTGGTGGGGCACCAGGTTGGACTGTGGGTATCCACAAAGGGGGAGCCAATCCCCTGATACTCTCAGGACACTTTCCACGCTGGCGATGCACTTCAACTACCGTCTGATCGCACGGAGCGGCTCCCCTGAAACTTGCCGCAGATTCGCTCGGGGGCTCCAGCCATATGTACCCCTTGTGAACGGTGCTCTGTGTTGCAAGGTGAGGCCCAAGTTAAAACTTGGAGTAGTATAACAGTACAACCATCATGTAGATAATTATATATATATATATGTAATTATATGTATGTGTACAGTAACTATATGTATAAAGCCAAAATCTCCCCCAAATTCCCCCGATCAACTTAAAACGCCAGTACCACAATTCCAAGGAGATTAAGAGCAAGTGCGCAGCGCTGCTGGAAGCAGTGGGGGAAGTGCCGCAGACCGTTGAGAGTTTCCTGCAACGTCTGGAAGCAGACCTAGCGGATCAGAAGGTGGGCCTTTTGGATTGAAATGACTTTGGGATGATTGGATTTTCATTTTGGACATAAATTGGACAGTTCCATGTTCTTCGAGGATATCCCAGCACTGATGAGTTTTTGCATGATTCTCCTGTCAATCATTGCATTTCTACTACTGAGAATGGATGATTTTTGGGCTCGGTGACACCACCAACGACAATTGTCAAATGTCAGCTTTGTTTGTAGTTCAAACCATTCAATGTTCAGGTCGAATGCCTCTTTGTTGCTTGTAGATTGCAGATTCCCTAGGTGGGAGTGGAATCCCCCTATTGAACCTTCTGCTGCTATTATATTCACTAAACATTCTGCTCGGACATGAGCCAATTCGTACACATGGTATGTATCGATCCAAGAAGAATGGCTGACCCCCATCATTGATGACATCCCCATTTCTATCAGGTCAACCCGTGTTTCCTTTCCTTTCAACTAGGTTTTCTCTCACAGATTGTGATCAATGGATCTCTGGACCATCCATTTTTGGGGTATGGTAAGGCAACGTCCAAGTTCTGATAGAAAAGTCAATTATCATCAAATACCGTGTCCCAATAAAATAGTTGTACAATTCAACTGATTTGTATGTTTTAAATTTTGACCTAAAAAAAAGTAGTAAAATGCAACATTTTTAGTAGGATGTCTATCTTATCCATTCATAACTACAGGGGGTTAAGGTGACTATCCCCCCCTCCCCAGCTCACCCCCCATCCCCACAGATCTCCCCCGGGCCAGGACCGCGACAAGCGGCGCAAGGAGCAGCGCGCGCAGGAGCAGAAGGCGCGCGAGGCCCAGGGCGACTTCAGCGGCGACGCCGGAGCCGCAGCCTCCAAGGCAAAGGCGGCGCCGAAGGCGGAGCCAAAGGCGGAGCCAAAGGTGGAGAAGGACACGGTTGGGGGAGGGGGTTGGGGGTTGGGTTTGAACAAGGGGTAAATGAATCAATTTGAAATAGCAACAAAATCATGGGGTTGAATTGGTTGAATCAAGAAAAAGATGGATTTAACATGATTCAACGGCCACAGGAATTGCGATTATAGCCTATGCCTTTGCTTTGTTTTGCCCAAGACTGGGAGGATTATCCCAACGGTAGTGGCAATTTTTGGGCAGATCGGGGAAATGATTATCAACCGTGATACCTCATTGTTGAACAAAAAACATGTCTCATGTCCATGTGGGTCCTTTGGTGCAGTCTGGCATCGCATGGTTGGTAGTGATGTTTGGCTGTTTCATATCTGGGATTGTTTCCAGAATTGGTTTAAAGGAAACACCCGCAGACCTACCTGCCTGTACCTGCTGCAATAAATGAACATAGGATAACACAGGCAAGGACAAAAACAGTCTTTGCAGTTTCCAGTCAACACCAGCGAATGCTCCTGATCTTTTCCGGCCTGGACCCCATTTATGACAGCTTCACAGCTCATCACTGCTCAAGATAAGATCTTGGTTGCGTATGCTTTCATCACTTCATTCATGTTCCACCCCAAACATGTCAACCCAGGATTCGAAAAACCAAGTAAGACTTAGAATTCTTCCTATCTTGGGTACCCCCCTTAATCAATCATAATCAATCAATAGGATGTGAAGAATAGGATGTGAATCCGGGGTTGGCATTGGCCACCTACCCTGGCAGGACGCGACCACGGCTTCAGCTGCTGGCTATCCACCGAAGTCCGACCCCTTCGCGGACTTCGACTTCGGCGCCACGCCGCAAGCGACGAAGGGCGGACCATCCTCCGGTTCCGCGGCCGTTGCTTCGACGCCGCCGAAGACAGAGACTCGGGCAGGGCCCATGGATGGAGGTGTTGTCGAAATACCTTTATGTACCTTCCGCTGGTTGTAGACTCAAAGTTGGGACATGTTGGGACCCAGATCAAAAACATAATATAGTATAATATGTATTCACATGTAGAAATTTAAGATTTCGCCGGAAATTCAACATGCAGCTTGCCATGCTTGACCCCCTTTGACCCCACTGCAGGGATGCGTTTTGTTGTGTGGTCGCGGTGTCAAGGAAGCGCTGGCCAAAAAGGAGGATGAAAAGTCGACTATCCAGGCAGCAGTCAAGCAGAAGAGGACCTCAGGGCCATGGCCAAGGGGATTGTGGATGGCACTAACCTTTTTTAATGGCATCATCTTGTGGCCCGGAGCATCATCTAATATCTATGGGCTCTCCGCTTCTCCTTTAGTTCGGTTACCATTTCCATGTAGCCTTATTAGAGATCAGGGTATTTACAAAACCCTCACCAATCCCTGATTGGAGGATCACGCCACTTAGTGACTGGTTAGTAACTGGACTTAGTTCATCTTAGTTCACCTACTTGCAAATGGGACCACCAGGGGCCCACCAGGCGAAACCAGGACCCGAGGACCGTGGGAAGGGCCCCCGTGGTATGGCACCGGCAGGACCTGCTGGGACGCTTCCTTTGATCATCCTTATGCGGGTGCTCTGAAGTCCAATGGCACTGGCATTTACTGCCGACCCTGTCAAAGACGCTTGGCATTGGTGATGACACCGACGGTGATTCCTCATGTTCACCTTGGAAACGAATGATCTATCTCAATCTGAAATAGTTTGAATATTTGGTATGTGTTTTATTTTTTTCTTCTGTTTACACACACACGCACACACATTTTATCAAAATTATATCACTTTATATTATGGTTCCATAGGGTACTGTACATCACTAAGCTTCCACAATACAAAAACAGGCTTATTTGAGGACCAGTTCATGGTTCGCTTGCTGGCAGATCCACATTGAAGTCAACACCAGAGACGTAAAATGAGAGTGGCAATGACTATCAATGACTCTAGTTCAGAATTTCATGCCATAAGATCCACAAAGCCTAGACATGTCCACAGTCTCAGCCACTGCATTTTCCTGCTTCTTCCATGGCCACTGAGGATGGATCGTCACCTATGAGCACCTTGGCAAAGCTTCCAGCTCCACGGATGCTCGTTTCCCCCACCCAATGTGATCTGGAGCCGAAGGTTGTAAATAGATAGATAAAGAACCAATCAAGAATCTCAAGATGAGAATGCTACATAACTTCCATGTGTTTTTGTGTGCAGTGTGCAGGGTTGACTCTGGAGTTCTGCCCGTCTTCCTTGGTTGTTGTGACATTTGGTGACCATCACAGGACATGCTGAGTGACCATGGCTAGTGACCCAGGAAAGGCATCACCCCTTTTGTTAATGCTACGACTTCCCATTGAGTTGCCGTGGTCATGGATTCAATCTGTTTTAGTCAGTACTGTATGTTCATACTATAGTCACGAAAGTTACTGTAGCTACTGTAGTTACATGTATAGATACTAGTTAAAATAGCAATTATAGAAATCTATAGATGCGTATAGATATCTATAGAATTCTATGGTATAGATATCTATAGATATCTATAGATATCTATAGATATCTATAGATACATATAATAAATACCTATAGATTTATAGAAATCTATAGGTCCTTCCCGGTTATCTGAGTGGCTTTCCAAAGCCAAGGTTCAACACCGAAGTCTTCCTGACGCATGTGACCCGTGTCCATCCCAAACCACCTCCTGGCTGGGGTTGAGCGCCCACAACAACACCGTGCGCTGACGCCGTGCGGAAAACGCACAGTGCACGTGCAGAGTGATGAGTGGTTTAGGATATATATATATATATATATACATATACCCTCTGCAAAATTAACATGGACCCTGAAAATCACCAGTTCTTAATGGAAACTAATCAAAACAAAACCTTATCTGCCGGGGTCTATGTACGGCTATGTTAATTTACTGGAGAGTATGTATATACATATTATGTAAATGTCTATGTAATGGGGATAGAAGCCACCAAAATTAGGATATCAGTGGGATATATTCAGGATACATGTGATATTTAGGTGTGTCTTAAAATGATGTGCAACCCCCCTAATGGCAATGTTCATAAATAAGGATAAATAAGGAACATGATGATGAACCAGTGGATTTTACCGGTAAGCAGCCAGTTGAACAACAATTGAATATGTCTCAAAGAACAGGCTCCTTCAACCAAAGCCGCCAAGAGCATTCAGAAGCTACCCTCTGGTAAACTAAGATAACTATGGAAATAATAACCATTTTCAATAGGTAAATCAACTATAAATGGTCCATTTTCAATAGCTACTCGTATGTTAATTTACCAGAGGCCACCCACCGGATTCTGGTTTGAATTTGTTGCCGTTCGTGGAGTTTGGGGAACCCGAGTTTGGGGAACCTGCCTTGCTGGTACGCCACTTTAAGAAGAAGCCACCCCGGTATCTGCGAAGACTACTGTCACAGTGGATAAAGGATACAAAAGGAATTCCAAGCTACCTGTGGAAATAGAAAAGATCGAGGGTTATCAGTGGATTTGGACTCGATGTATTTACCTGGGCGGTCATGTTTGGATTTCAAGGGGTGAGGACAGTGTGATATGCTGCAGTGGAGGGATTGTGCCTGACTGTTTCCATGATTTGCATTCGGGGCCCGAGTATTTATGAAAAAAATATGTCCCTACATGGTTTCATGCATATATTATATGTATATATATATATAGTTATTATTATTGTATCTTCAGCTATAGATATGAAATGATATGATATACATGTGCGTGTGTGTGTGTATGTGTGTTTGCGCATGTGTTTATATTAGTACACAAGCCTCCCACCAGTTCAACACTGCTTAGCTCAGTCCGGTTCTACCAGCGAGGTGGGCAGCCCTCCTGTGACCAAAGGATACGGCAAGGACCGGGTGACCCGGATTTTCCATGGTGACTTTGCAATATGGTAAACTAACATAAACTGACATTGAATCTAAAGCTATACGAGAAATCCATGGATTTCGTGTAGAGATGATCTAGAAATGGTGGAGTGATCTTGAAATCCATGTTAGTTGTCTTACTGAATAACGCCGAAACGAAGTCTTGGTTTAGTATTGGATCTACTCATGACCTTGGAGCCCATATTGGGGGTATCTAAAATATCGGGGGAATGGGATTGATTTGCATGTTCGTCCCCAGTTATGGGAAGATTTTGAGCAAGAATATGTTGATGGAAGACTTCCTCAGAAGAGAGGATCCTTAAAAAAAATGTATAATGTATATATATATATATATATTATAATGGTAGCTCCGGCTCTGCGACCCAGATGGATTTGATCCTCAGGCTTTAGAGCACATTTTTGCATTGGGGCCCTCCCCATTCAGATCACCCCCAATCCATAGCCTGTTTGTATGAAAGTTGTAAATAAATAGATGGGTATAATGATTTTTATTGTTTGCCTTTAAATGACATATGCATTCATGTGTTGATGTCATTTTGACACTGGCCAGGTTTGGGATTGTCGGTTTTCCCCGCTTCCTGGACATCCCAGGATGCCCCAAGGCAGAGTCGTAAGGCGCTTCCTGGGCTGTGGAAATGGGGTGGACCCCTATAGGTCCACTATAGGTTGTAGCCAGTTAATAATGATGATTGACCATTGACATTCCAGAATCGGCTATCAAAAAGCTAGGGTATCAACACCTTAGAAACATGTTCGCACACAACATCTGCAAAAGAAGTAAGCTTGATTCCAGAAAATGTTGAAACAAGTCGCGGCATTTTGAGAGATGGGTTGGTCTCAAACAGGGGAACACCTCAAGATTACAAAATTACAATGTCAATATATTTCAGTTAGGAAGACCATGAACCATGAGATTTTGTGGCATCCCCCGTGTTGACAACGCGACATTGGCCCAAGCCGGGAGACAGCGCGGTCTCCTGGCCCCTCCGGCCCCGGGCTCCGCGGCCCAATGAAGCTGGCCATACCGGGCGTAGCGGTAGCGGTCGTTCTGTCACTGGGATGCGATGAAACATGGTGGAAGGGGCCGGTCATCCTGGAGTAGACAGAATATGAAAATGTCAAAAATCCCACCTAAATGGGAATATCTTGGAGAATCCCATAGTCTATCCTCAAGATGGAGAGAGAGAGATCTACTGGAGGATGATTGTACATGAATATCGCCAGAATATGAAAAAGTAATGATGTTGTGTTAGAAATAAGGGCACCCCCAGGCTCCCAAACCATCCAAAATTAGGCCGCTTTGGTGTTGAACCTATGGTTTACGGTCACCCATTTAAAGAAACATCAAGGATAGGGATTTGTGGAGAGAGTAATTCATCATCAGGGTTTCAGGTGTTTGATACATGTTGCATATCGTAAAAGAATGTCAAAACATCTGGGGGAGGCGTTATGGGAAAGGATCAGGTTATGTAAATCACCCTAGTTGAAAATGAGGTGGCTGGGGTTATTCCACTTACTAACTGCGCTTATATTATACCCTGCTTACCAAGTAGGATGAAGCACTCATATCAAAGCTCGAGTCACTTAAATCAACCCGCACTTGAAGACTTAGGTGAAAGTTTTACAGTATGTAGGATGCAAGCTGCTCATTCTCACAAAAGGGCGCAAGGTTCTTGACATTGCCTGCAGCTGAAATCACCAGCTGCAGCGGGTCCCTAGTAAACAAAAGCCATAACGTAGCCATGGGCTCATACCCCAGCATAAGAGTGGTCACGTTTCTATGTCTAAGTTGGTGGCCCAAATGCGGGGGCCAGTCAAGAAATATCATATATGATCATATAATATGAACGTACGTATATGTATCCTTCTTTCTTAATAAGAGTTTTATAGGGCATAGTCATGGTCTGATGTTTATTGCCAAGGAAAACATGTTAAAGATCGACTCTGTTTTTTTCCCGGAATTGCATGAATGAAGGGAAAAGGTGCAGGAAATCTAGGCATTTGACTGCGGGTTTTCCCGTAGGATTTCCCTCAAACAAATCCAATGATTGGGTCAAATCCCAATTCTATATTCTTTGGACTTAAACAGGGGTTGGTACATGTCCTGATTGAACATCACCCAACTGTTGTGGATACATTCTCCAACAGAAACTCCAAAGTGATATTTACTGTAAAATCCACAAAACAGGACATTGACCAACCCTTTTTGCTTGTTTTATAAATCATGCTATCATAAATCAGCTATACATCCCATATCATCCCATTAAATCTAATGTTTGCTGGTTAACTGACCATTTTCCTCCGGTTTCCTATGGATTTCCTATGGTCCTATGGTTTGCCATTCCAGGCACGGCTTGGTGCTCGTGCACGCGACGTCAGCGGCGCCACAGCTGCCCAAGGTGCCAAAGGTCTTCAATGCAGGAGCGCCTTGCTTTTTTTCTGGGGGAAGCCATGGTTTTTCATTGTTTTTTCCAAGGAAAATTGATCTATCAACGGTGGATGTTTAGAGAGATTTTCCCTATCTGATACTATGCTTAAATACTGGATGGTTAGTCGTTTTGATGATCAATCATTGATTTTAAACAAAATGAAACAGTAAGGGTCAAAAATAATCCTGACTTAAGACAGTAGTTGATCAGTTTTGATATCCTATTTCTGATTTTCTCATTTGGGGTGTCTATTTTGTGTAAATGGCGCTTGACGTAGCGTTCACGGCATCCCCTGTGAGGACCTGATGGGATGCCTCAGCTTCCAAATGTGGAGCGGTTGTTGACGGATTATCAGGACCTGGGGAATGGCCATTTATGGTTGATTTTACCCTTAGAAGTATCTTGGGTAGCCAAAGACTGGAAAAATCAACATATTTATGTTGTCAATGTTTTGTCATTTTTTTTGTCATTTCAATTTTGGTCTGTCATTTTGTTTGTCATTTGTTTGTTTTTTTTTGTCGTTTTCTTGTCATTGTTCGAGAAATTTGTGATATGTTTGTGAAATTGGACAAATTTCTCGAACAATGCCAAAAAAGCGACAAAACAATCACAACAAAAATGACAAATTTGCAGATTGCAAAAATTGCATTTTCCTCGAGAGGCTCAAGGGGCAATACTGCATGCCATGAAACCAGACGTACTTAGACTTAGAAGGAATTAAAGACAATCATTTGTTTGTCGTTTTTTTGTCTTTTTTCGAGAAAATTGTGATATTTTTGTGGTTTTTAGTGAAATTTGACAAATTTCTCGAGCAATGACCAAAAAACGACAAAAAAAATGACAACGAAAATGACAAATTTGCAGATTGGGTATGCCTTCAGCGGCAAGCGCATCGGTGCGGTACTGTTGGGCACCAGGATCAAGTGGAAAGTCAGGATGCTGGAACAGATGATCCTGATGAAAGTGCACTCGAACAGGGGCAGGGTGGTGGTGATTGGTGCCTCGGAGCTTCATCCCAACGAGGTGATCCAGTGGTATGACTCCAAGTTCAACTTAGGGCCGTAGTCTGAGAGGCAGTGATCGGCAATGAGTCAGTTTTGAGTGATCAGCCTGAGAGGCAATGATCAGACCTGTA
Organism: Symbiodinium sp. clade C Y103; assembly: GCA_003297045.1. Taxonomy (NCBI): domain Eukaryota; class Dinophyceae; order Suessiales; family Symbiodiniaceae; genus Cladocopium; species Cladocopium sp. clade C. The sequence goes on from BGPT01001059.1 coordinate 319,391, forward strand.
GCGCCCGCATGTGAGTTACGCTGTATATAGATCCAGCGCAGAGGGCTGAGGGGTGAGAGTCAGAGTGATTTTGCAGGGCTTAAGAAAGGAGCACAACCCGCTCGAGTGGCAGGGTCAAGATTGCATTTTCCTCGAGAGGCTGTCATTTTTTTGTCGTTTTCTTGTCATTTTTCGAGAAATTTGTGATATTTTTGTGGTTTTTAGTGATATTTGACAAATTTCTCGAAACATGACAAAAGACCGACCAAAAAAAAACAAAATGACAAAACCAATGCAACATCCATTTTCCCAGAATGACAAAAAATAGCAAACAAAATGACAGACCAAAATTGAAATGACAAAAAATTGACAAAACATTGACAAAATAAATGTTTCAACCATCCCCAGTGTATGGCTGTAAGATACTTCTAAATTTACCCATGAAAAATTGTGATTCTCCATAGTCAAGTCATGTCTGTTTACCAGATGGTACCATCTTTGCAACTGACAGTTTGGCTCTGAGAATCACCCTTGTTAGAGGAGGGGGTAGTCTTCCAACGCTCCCTTTGAGAGGGCCGTCATGTAGGTTTCGGGGATGGTAAATGCTGGGTGTGGGAGCTAGTGTGCCACCTTTCCAAAACATCGCTGCTGTGTAGGACTTCCTGCAAACTACTCTCCAACTTCTCACACTGCTACCCTTGGACTGGATACATCTGCCTGAACAATTTTCAAACTTTACGCTGAACACCTCGAAAACACCTAGAAATTGAAGATCTAAGCCGAAGATTTAGATCCAATTGGCCAATTGGTTTTTGCTTGTTTCCCCATGGTTCAGTGGCTGGTTATCTCGCAATTTCAGCAGGAGGTGAAGCAGCAACTGGATTCAGAGGCTTCTGATTTGGCCCAGCATGTGCAGCAGGCAGAGCACTCATGGGGCGAAAGTGGTGATCTGTGGCAAAAAAAACATGCTTCACTGGAGGGGAACCATCACTCTTGGGGCGGCAAATAGACATTAATGATATGTTCACTGTTTCTTCTAATGGGAAACCTTATCTACAATGCAGATGAGGAATTCTCAATGTTCCTAAATTTTTCGATTTCTTGGGCCTAGCTAGCACTGACCAATAGGGACCACATGTGACCACCAGGATGCTTTTCCGAAGGGTAGCAACTTTCATGCTATGGGGAATTGCCTGAAACATCCTGAAACCTGTTGATGCCTTCCATATCTCTTTCGGCAAATTATTTAAAATCACAGAAATTCCACTTCTGACTGACTGAGTAATTACTATGATGTTAAACATGTCAGATAATTTCAGATTATATTAGTACTAATATATTACAATCATCTACACTAGCAATTCCTCTGGTTCATGGATCATACCACAGTTTTTCTTCATCATTGTTAGGATCATATTCAAATTATTACTAAATCATCCCCTGGATCATATTATGTGTTCCTAAATCATAGTAATTAATCCATTAACTATGTTTCAAAGGGGCAGTGCATTTGTTGTTCCATTTGTTCTTCCCAATCCTTCCACTAGTTGTTCCCAGTGGATCATCGTAATTCCAAATCTGGCTGGGTAATTGCATGCAATTACTGTGATTTCAAGGTTCTGCAAAGTTATTACCATTTGGTAAACTAACAGTTGGCTATTGAAAATGGCCATAGAAATAGTGGATTGTCCTATGAAAAATGGTGATTTTCCATAGTTATGTTAGTTTACCAGAGGGTAAACTATACTAAATCATAGGATTTCCTCAAAATCACCATTTTTCATGGGAACATCCACTATAAATGGCCATTTTCAATAGCCAACTGTTAGTTTACCAGAGGGTAAATCATAGGAATTCCTCATGAATGATCCATTTCTGGCTGGCTCAACCTTCAAGGTGGAAGCTTCTGGCATCAAGCTGCTGGCTCAGCAGAAGGAGGTCTACGTGCCTTGCCGGATCAAGCGGTGGGCTGTTGAACATGGGATTACTTCAACGTTGATGGCGAAAAATATGGTCAAACATATGGGGGTTTCCTTAAATGGAGATACCCCAAAATGGATGATTTATAAGGGAAAACCCTACTGAAATGGATGATTTAGGGGTACCCCTATTTTAGGAAACCTCCACTGGTTTAACATATGATTTGGGATCTTGAAACCGGAGGTGAACCATATCTTATTCAACCATTGTTTTGATTTTTGATGGAGGTTTTGTTGGTGGAGTTTTCAGGGGTATTTAACCAAGAAATTGGGATTTCAGGTTTTTTTATTCATGGGGATGGAATGGGAATAAAATGGAGGTACTCTCTTGCAAATGATGTTTGACCAGTACAAAATGAGAACTTAACCACCATCAAATAGATTTGGATCAACTTTGACAACACTGCGACGTGTGACTGGAATGATGGGAATTGTATTCGGGGAACTATCCCAGCTTACCGCTTTTCAGAATTCATCCAGCTATATGTGTGGTTGTTGTTTCGGAGGATGGTGATCATCTCCGTGATTGATGTTTTTGTTTGTTGCTGTGCGTTTCTTTTCTTTGGGAGGGGTGTAGCATCTATGGTTTGGATGGTGATTCCCAGTGATAACCGGTACAGTTCCATTTGGCTGTGCAATGGCATTGGCGCCCATGGATGTTCCCATCGAGTGGGCACTGAACGTCTAGACTGGGTAGATGAAATTGGCCCCAGCATAGTTGACTTCCACATGTCGAGGACAAGAAGCTGCAGGATCAGGAGAAAGAGAATCTGGCCTGGCCGATAGCATGCCGGTGGGTTATGGGTTGACCACCTCACAGCGTTCAGTGGGATCTGAGCAATGCCCATTTTGGCAGCGATCATGGTGGATGGTCAATGGAAGGAGATGACAGTGATAATTAGCCACTATGAACCATGATCAACTATCAGCCACTACTAACCATTGTCAACCACTAATCAACCAATGATTTTCTTGACATGGTCAATTTGGGGATTGTGAAATTTGCAGTCCGGCCCCTGAGGAATCAGGCTCTCGTGCGCAACAACGCTCATTTGGCCAAAGAAATCATCACTGCCCGGCAGCAGAACACGAAGATGAAGAAAGACCTCGTGCACAAGGACTGGCGCAGCTGGTATCATGGCACAGCTGGAAGCTGGTTGCCGCAAGTGGCATGATGGCATGGCCATGGCATGTTTGAAAGCTCCGTATGGGGCAAGTATGGCCATAGAATGCTGCAACCATCCAGTTTTCTTGTAGCTAATCCACCTGGAAAATTGTCCAAGATGCTCCTGCACTTCACTAGGGTGAATGTTCGTTGGGAACACCTGCCACAGCGCTCACCAGGCTTTTTCGTGAAAGATGGCACATCATTCTGAAGAATCAAAATCACCAAACGCCAAGATAGCTGTAGAGGTTCGGAAACCTGATCTTTATCAACATCCTCAATTATAGTTGTTCAAAGATTGTATTTTTTCAGTAGTATATAAATATAGTGTGACCTAACTAAACTACAGGATACTGTATATATAGACTATTTAAAAAGTTATTAATAGTTTATAGTGTGACCTCATTTCCCTCAGCCTTTCCAAGCCAGGAGAAGTTGATGTCCTTTCGGCAGAACCAGCTTCGCGGCCTTGAGCAAGAGCTGGACCGTGCCCTGGAGATCCAAGCGCTGAAGGGAACGGCAAGATCCAAGCGATTTGGAACATGTAAATATAGTGGTTATAGCATAACTGCTGATAATGATTAATTCAGGATTAGTAGTGATTTAGAATTGTCAAGACTGGTTGATTGTTCGTTCATATTCATGTTGGGTTACTTTCTTAATGTGTGTTTTGATGTTGCTTTTGTGTATGGATGATGGTACTTAAACATAAAATCGTTGACTATGTAGGACTTCAGTTCGAAATGTTCGAACGGCCATTCTGGTGCCCTTCAATCACCGAGTCAATCCGGTTTGAACATTCAATGGTTAATCATGTTTTTTTTCAGTTTGGTGAACCACGGTTAATCATAAATTAAGGTTGGTAAAACAATAATAAACCATCCCCTAAATCACCATAAATAGGTGGTATATACACCATTCCCAAATTGGTGGTTTATTAAGTATTATTGTTTTACCCACATCAATAGGTGGTGACATGAGCAATGCTTTACCAATGGTGAACCTGGCCAACATCACCTGGACACAACCCACCTGCACCCAAGGGAGCCAGAAGTTCTTCCAGCAGGTGGTAGATGCCACCAACTTTGTGGAAGAAGGCGCTGCGGGCTGCAGCTGCAGCTGAGGATGCCTTTTGGGTGTTGGAAGTAGAGAGATACCAGGAGAAGTTGCAGATTGAAATGGCGGAAATTATGTTTCATGATATTTCCGGGTGGTGACTTGAAGACAAGCTATTGAAGCAGGTCTTAGGTCTTCTCAGTACCTATAGCTTTAGATGGTGGATACTGTTTCTTCATTGGTCTATGTCGGGATGCTGAACTCTCAGGCACCCTCACCCCAGCACCAACGGAAGACGTGGATGAGACGGAGCTCTTGGAAAAGGATGCCGTGTCCTTCCTAGAGGTCTCAAAGAAACGAGCCTTTGGCATCACAGAACCTGGATATACCCATCGGTGAATGGTTTGTTTGAATCATCTGGCTGAGCATTCGGCGGTTGAAACCATGCCTTCATGCCCTGTTATGTTTGTTGGTTTCTAGCCTACTGGGATATAAACTGGAAGGAGGGGAAGTCTCATTGACGATACAACAAATATCTGGAAAGTGTCTTTCCTCTCGAACAAAGCTGTTTTGAACTGGTGGTGTAAGATGCGGGAGTTGAAGAGTTTGAGACACAACTAGAATACCCTCCGGCAATTGAAGATCGCCATGGAAAATCACCCCTTTCTATACGGAATGCCTATTACACATGGCCTTCTTCAATGGCTATGTCAGTCAGATCACCACACAGTATTCCAAACATTTTCCCATACGAATTGGTGAACACCCCATTGAATCCCCATCCAAGGTGTGCCCTTTACTCCAGGAAAGCACCGGGGCAAGACCTCCCTTCGACAGCCATTGCTGACGGAAGAGTCTGCACTGATGCTGGAAGCCGTACGTCAAAGCGTTGCTTGGCACCATCCAAGTGAACCCCTCGAAAATCAAATGTGGTTGGAAACTCCATTATAAATAGAGGTCTTAATTGGAACATCATCCAAAAATGAGTAATTGTCCATGGCCATACGTGATCGCTGGAGGGTAATGCGGTAAACCCAATCCTGCATTAAGTTCAGCAGGCTACAGTTGACAAATTAATCCTTTCCCCCTAATACTAAACCACCCCCCCTAATAATAAGCACCTCAGGTAGTTTTTAATATTAGTGGGGTATTTATTATTAGGGGGGAGCCTAATACTAAATTTCGGACCTTATTACTAAAAACTAGTTTTCTCGATTTCAAAATCAATTAAATGCCAATTTAAAACGCAATCAATACGTTGCAAAGAATTGGATTTCGAAGCGGATCGCTAATAGTAAGTGCCGGACCTTATTAGTAAAAACTATTTTTCTCGATTTCAAAATCAATTAAATTCCAATTTAAAACGCAATTAATACGTTGCAAAAAATTGGATTTCGAAGCGGATCGCCAATAGTAAGCGCCGGACNAAACGCAATTAATACGTTGCAAAAAATTGGATTTCGAAGCGGATCGCCAATAGTAAGCGCCGGACCTTATTACTAAAAACTATTTTTCTCGATTTCAAACTCAATTAAATTCCAATTTAAAACGCAATTAATACGTTGCAAAAAATTGGATTTCGAAGCGGGACCCTAATAATAAGCACCCCGGGGTTGACTAGTTTTTTTTATTATTAGGGTGTGAAACCGACAAATGGTAGGTTTATTTTTTAATTCTTTTCTAAAGGGGATCAATTAAAAGTCAAATTGGCCAACCACAAATTTTCCAAAATTGGAGATGGACCCTAGTTTTTATTATTTGGGGGGGGGGGTTAGTAATAGGGGGAAGGGATTAGTGACCTTACCGGACACTATTTCTCACAGGGAAACCATTTTACATCATTTTACCAATACCCGGCATGTCTTTCTTCGCATTATTGCAGCCGTGGTAGCTTAAGATATCTCGGAATACCTGGTGCTTGAACATCCGAGGCCAACGGCACTGAGATCAAGGACTCTGGTGATGCTTCAGATGCTGAGAAGGATGGTCAGATTATCACCTTGCTGACTGAAGATCTCCAGAAGCTGCACCAGGCGCCAGTTTTCCTTGCTATATTTGATGTCCCAAAATCGACCAGTGTGGATGGGGTGCTATGATTGGTTCATTTCGTCATGTTTCACCAATTATCCCAGGATGTAGGATAGTCTAGGCTGGTAGCTACATGTTTTTTGAGTAATATTTTGATGTGGTAAACCCAATCCCCCAAAGACCTACCATTTGGGCCTGATTTTTACCACCCAACGTCGTGGTAGAGGCAGAGCTGCGCGGTGAAACGGCGCTGAAGATGAGCTTTCAGCAAAGCTTCGCAGCGGGCAAGACACGCCGGGAGGCACTGCGAAAACAGGCGCCAGATCCGAAGGGCCGATCGGATCGGATCCGATGGGCCCTGGGATGGAAATGGATGGAAATGGATGCCTCTAAAGTGATGGTTGATGACAAATTGATTTTGTCCAACTGGGGCCCAATGGGTTACTTTCGAATTCGCAGGATATTTGCTATTTTTGTTGACCTTCTGAGATGTTGAGATGTTTACAAACACTTCAGTAGGTTGGCATGGCTGATGGGTTTCTGCAACAGAAATTGTGCAGAAGGACGCAGTCATCCTTCGTGGACAAATCTCTAGTCAATGCAAGGCTCTCATGTATCAACTGCATGCAGAGTTTTTGTATAGGCACTTCCAGCCTCATATTTTGCCAGCAATCCCGCATGATATTTGAATGTTTCACACTTTTGGGGACTAAAACGCATTGTTTGCCACTGATGTTTGATTTCTATCATGTTTACATGTATGTTTATCAATGTTCATCATTTTACGGTGGGATTTCTTGGTCAATTCCCCACTTTTTGTGGATCTCTGGCCACGCTTCGACTTTAGTGTCAGGAGTCCGTTCTGAATGCAGAGCTGAAGCAGACGCAAGCTGCAGGAGAAATGCTGAAGGTGGGGGGACAATAAAAATATATAGAGATGAAAAAAAAGGAACCAAGGAAAAATGAAGGCAAGATAGGGTTATACTGATACTATTGCCTGATATTGATGTGTAATGGGTCTGAGAAAACATTACTGCAATATTAATATATAATTAATTAGGTACCCTGGTATTTTATAATACGACACATTTATTAGGAATCAGCTAGATACCCCCTTCTCAGTCTTGACCAGATGCCCGGCTTTCGAGGCGAAGTCAGCCAAAGTCCAAGATGCTTTGGACCAGATGCAGCGCAACCTGAGGACGGTACAGGGGAATGTACCCGGAAGCCCATGATGCTGGGTAAATACCTCGCTTTGATAGCAAAAATGGTGGTGCTGAAAGGTGTTGAGAGTATATTAGCCATAGCGATTTTTGCCCCCCGAAAATGTGTGATTTTGACATTTAACAATTGAGAAACTGAGTGGTGGAATGGTTAACAGACCATGTGCAATGTATCTAAATGTTACCTTTCTTCGGGGCAGGGTCAGGGTGTGTGCATGTGGTTTCCCCAAATCAGTCACGGACCGAGTGAACCTTGAGATCAGTGGCTTCAGATGGGTCAGTTCCCATCACTATTCTCATTTGTTCTCTAAGATTTGTGAGGAGCTAGAAATCTCAAGGTAAATCTTAAGCCTGTTGATGAGGGTGAAACATGGTGAAACCTCTTGACTTTGGCGCTCTCGGGACATCTTGAGGCGGGTGTTTTTCTTTACCGGGTTCAACACGCCACCAGCCTGAAGACACCCATGGAAATCCATGGCTTGCGGCAGGAAGGGTGGAGACCTCTTCGGACACCTGCAGAAGGTGGCAGTAGCTCCAGTCCCTGAGCTGCATATGGAGCTTGGGCAAAGGGAGCCATGGCTACCCTCTGGGAAAATCAAACATGGCTGGAAAATGCACCATTTAGTTCGGGGATTTTCCCAGCTATAAACCTCCGTTTAGTTCGGGGATTTCCACTTACTATGTTTGATTACCAGAGGCTACGCCCATTTTTTCCATCAAATGATGGGGAGCCACGGAGCTAATAACTAGTTTCCCAAACACATGATAGATGAGATGATGCTTTGCTCTGATGGTCGACTTGCGCATTTTTTCATATGACTTTCCTTGTTGTGGTGTTTTTTTTGGCTGGGGGGCCTGGTTTCTGAAAGGTATGCACAGTATATCACTTTATAGTTGTGGAGATAGTCTACCTGTAGTCTTTTAATGGATGTGTCAATAAATGGTCTCAACATCGTGTCAACCATGCTGTTTTCAAAAACCAGGAGTGTGTTTGATTTGTGCAGGCAGTGAACATTTCACGCCTTTGGAAATGGTTTTTTGGGGGTTCTGGGTGTGGAGGTACAACCTGCGTCCACATCTCGCGTTCCGACCATTCCATTTTGCTCAAGAAAAACATTTAGGGCAATCCCTAAATACTAGATAGATATGTATATACATCACATATTACATTATATACATAATATGGATTTATTATGATGTATTGATTTATTATGATGTATTGATTTATTTATGTACTTACATGTTTGATATACGTTTGGGACAAGAAGGCAACACATGATTTCCCACAAATTTCTCCTGGCCAATTTGCCCTCGATTTCCCAGGTGAAGGAAGTGCAACCGCTGCTGAAGGCGGGTTCCTTGGTGGATGGCAGCGTCTAGTCCCGTCGCTTGTCGCTTGGCTCCCCTGGCCGACCGGGCCGAACGGGCTGACCGGGTGCCCAAGGTTCCTGTGTTGGAGCAATGTGGGACTCCCACCAACAAAAATCGGGAGTTTGAAAGAGCCATATATAAATCATTGGGGATGAAGGTAAATACCATCATCTTACCTGAGGTACATCATCACAATTAAGGTAATCATCTTTTCAGATGTGAAGCCTAAGGTAAACTAGCATGTATGTGGAAAACCAATTGTTTTGCGTTCGGAAAATGATCTACAAATAATCAGAGGCTTCTCGAGATCGAACCACTGAAACTTGGGAGTCAATCTTGAGGGCTGTGACTTGCCATCCCAACAAACATGATGAGCCTGCCGCGAGTCAGGGGTTCAAAGCCTATACGAACTCCTCCAACCAATGGTTAATTTTCAGGGTCCATGCTAATTTGGGGAATGGTAATCTGAAGTAGTAAGTGTTTGATATCAATTATAGCTCGTATTATATTACATCAAATGTGTTTCTATATTACTGTTGGGATGCGAGAGCGGTGATAGGTGGCACCATGACAAAACATCCTAAGAATCAACCGGCTGGGGGCCTAGCATACAGCATCACAGAATTCATTCACCACAAATTGGTGATGGTTTATTGTTGTGGACCCCCCCCCAGTGGATGGGATATGTTTTACACACACAAACATGACTAGAAGCGGCAAGTTTGACATGGGGTTTAATTTTGTCCCATGGGAAGACATGAGGATGATATCATATTGGGATGCAACCACTGTATGACATGGGATGAGACGGGGATGACGAACCCGAACCACCAAGCAAGTATCTCAAGGGGTTTGTTGATGATTGGAGGACATGCCAAGAGGAAAAAGAACAGTTGTGATATGTCAATTGCATTGTTTAAGCTGGAGTTCTGCATGACACTTTGTCCCCTTTTAGGCCTTGTGATAGTGACAGCTTCGGGATCTACACACATCACCAGGTATCAAGCAACATCTGTTTCCCCCCCCAGCAACTGGAAACTGACCTCAGGTGCAGTCAGTGCTGGGCTCCAAACTGGGGAAAAAGCGAATGCTGCAGCGCGCGCAGCCACGGTCACAATTCCAGGATATGTAAAATTGACATGCGTTTGTACATTTGCTATGGGTTGCCAATGGCTGCCCATACAATATGCATTCAAGATATGAAAGTCACATGGGGTCACCATATGAACATGCTGGAGTGTGCAGAATTTCTATGAGGATCATGGACCAAAAAATGCCACGAGGAGAGCCCGATGGGTCGATGAATTCCTCGCTCAAGATGGGATCATCTTTAGTCAGCCACGTGTCTTGACCTGCGAAAAACAATGCCTGAATCTGCGTATTGGTTGCAACCAGTTATAGCAAGACCATGAGAGGCAAGTTTGGCATGAAGATTTGATTCTACAACTTCATTTCTCGAATATAAATATCTATTTGTTTACATATATATACTGTATATCATATTTATATTATATTGTTTTGTATATATTCGTGTGCATATATGATTATATACGCAGTACATGTTATATGTTTTCTCTTGGCCTTGCATGTCAAAAGTAGGCAACAAAAAGCCATCCACAGCTACTGTACCCAGGGAGATCGTGAGGACTTTGGGAGAGGCGGAGCAGCTGGTGGCTGTCGGTTATCGCCACTATCCAGTGGTTGGGAGTTAATCGCGTTTCGGAGCGGACTGGGGAGTGGCATATTCCCGATGAGCCATGGAGAGCCAAGGAACTACGAAGAGTTTTGTATGGTTTGCAACCACATGATAAGGATGGAATAAATTGTTGAGTTGTGTCAGAAGAAATGGGATGGCGATCTGATTTGATGAATGGTTTAGGGCATTGGTTGAAGCCACCAAACAGATTTGGTAGTTTTCTTCCATTTGTTACTATCCAAATTGAGAAGGAGAAGGATATGAACACGTTTTGGTTGAGACGTGTCAAGGATTGGTCAAGCAATCAGCACAGACCCAGCCCCAGTGAATTTCTGGAGTCCTAGCTGGTCGGATTTTGGTCGTCATTCCTTGATGGATATGGGTCCAACAATTGGTAGTTCACTATTCCCAGGAATGGTTATATAAGTGTATCATAGTGTATCCGTGGATGGTTTCAATATCACCATTAAGATCAAACTAAACCCCTCATAAAACATCATAATACCACTCATGTCGGGCTTCCGTGTTTTTTGTATTTTTGTTTGTCGCGAACGGTATGCCATCAAATGATCCTGGTTGTCGCCAGGGAAAGGCAAGTCTGCCAAAGGCGGCAAGGTGTGGTGCGGTGAGCGTGGCCAATCGCAACAGAAATCTATTGTGGAATTATTTGGATCATGATTATTTTGATATGGTTTGATCATTGTCTCAGCAAGAAGCTAGAAAGTGTTATTTGATGTTATGTGTATGCGTATTTTTCACCGTATTTCAGATGAATTTCAGATTGGAATAGTCAATGAACAATGTGTTATCAATGAATAACTCATTGTCACACATATATTACATGTAAATGTATGGAAGTTGTGGGCTTACCTGTTCCAACTTGTTTTGTCCTTCGTCTCCGTGGAGCTGTGACAATAGCCTGGTTTGGAAGTTCTCCAACATGCCAAGGATTATTTCATGCTACATTGACAATCCCGATAATATTCCACATACATACGCACAATGTGCAAACACATTTATAGAATTTTGTGTGTAGACACACATACACATGTATATATATATATATTATATATATATATATATATGTATGTATACACATTTTGTAAAGATATGTGAAATGCTGCGTCTACATGAGTCCACAAATTTTGTATCTACAGAGTGTTATACAGGGATGTTCGCTTCGCAGGCGCCAATGCCCATCCCGCCGCCCTTAGATCGACCAGAGGAGGGGTCCATATGGGTCCATGATCCAAGAGTTGGAGAATGTTGGGTAAAGCTGTGAGAGTTTGCCATTGTGAGTTGTTAATGTGAATCGCGGATCAATAGACCCCCCAGGCTTTTGATTATTGGGGGGGTACCATTTTAGTAGCCAGGTATCACTTTTTTTTAGGGGTAGCCCCCATAATTAATCAACCAGGCTTTATGAATCCGGGGTTGACGTTGCGGGTCGAAATGTTCGATGCGTCTTCAGGGAGTACCTTCAGCATGACCTGACCATAGATGGTGAATTGAAGGGACTCATCCCTGGAAGACTCGCTGTAAATGTGAGTTGGGATCAGATTTTTGTTTAGAAAGATTGACATCCATTTGTGTCTAAAGCTTGGGGTTAAACAAGGATGCTGATTATGCTGAAGGCTGAAAGCTTCAATTTCTCAACATCTCATTCTACACAAATGAATGAACATCAATATTTGAGTTAATACAAACAGCTGCACACATCTTCCGCAAACATGTATATGTTTGTTTAAATTTGTATTACTACATTGATATATATATATATATATGATATGTACTAAACTTTGATTCTGCTTCATTCTGCTCCCTTCACCGATGCACTGCAGCTGTTGGATCAGAGATGTGGAAAAAGCGAGCCGCGCAGCCAGCGGCTGCGCCACTTGGCCGCGGAACTGGAGGTGGTGCCAAAGTTTTGACCATTCGTTTGGGACAGAAAGCCATGTTTAGTATGGTGTACCTCTAAATCTATTGGTTAGTCAATGTTAGTCATAATTTTCCCCATTTTTACTGGCCATTTAGAAGGTATACCGGTATACCTCATTTTCAGCTATGATTCATATAAGTTTTAATTTTATGATTGACTAATGAAGAGAACCATGGACCATGGGTGGTTAATAATGATGTTTTTCCCCACAACATTGTGTGGGGTTCTTGTTTTTTGCTTTGCACCTCCCGCCGCCTCCTCCTCCCGCCGCCTCCTCCTCCCGCCGCCTCCTCCTCCCGCGTCTCCCGCGTCCTCACACACAACTTTGTCACACACAACTCTTTCACACACAACATTGTCACACACAACTTTGTCACACACAACTTTGTCACACACAACTCTTTCACACACA
>BGPT01001059.1:333344-366629 GCA_003297045.1 Symbiodinium sp. clade C Y103
CGGCACTGGGCTGGCTCTGGTGGCACATTTGGTCGCGGCTGGGGGCCTGTGACGCCGCGCCTCTTTTGCATGGCAGGCGTGGCACTTGGCGACATCTGCCTTCGTTTTGTGTGGCAGGCGTGGCACTCGGTGACATCTGCCTTCACTTTGTGTGGCAGGCGTGGCACTCACACACAACATTTTCACACTCACACACACATAACCTTGTCACACACACCTCTTTGACACACAACCTGGTCACACACAGCACTTTCACACACAACTCTTTCACACNACACACACATAACCTTGTCACACACACCTCTTTGACACACAACCTGGTCACACACAGCACTTTCACACACAACTCTTTCACACACAACCTTGTCACACTCAACTCTTTCACACACAACCTTGTCACACACAACTCTTTGACACAGATGCTGGTCACACACACAGCACTTTTACACACAACTCTTTCACACACAACTTTGTCACACACACACAGCACTTTCACACACACACACAACTCTTTCACACACAAGCTTGTCACACACAACTCGTTGACACACAAGTTCTTGAACACATGTCCTCTCTCTTTCCTGCCTTTACCATCTCATTTTCACATCTGTTTGGTGCTTCTTGGAAGGAGTTGACTTGTGGGGTTATCCGGTCCTTTAATTCAGAGTTTTTTGGCAAACACAGCAAGAAACATGCGCTTTACAGGATTGACGGCAGAAGTCAGGAGTAGCTAATTTAACCGCCTTCGGCGTGTTCCGCCGGCCACCATGGAAAGAACATGAAAGAACTATTATTCTACAATCTGCAAACAGCGCTTGCACAGGCCTAGCAAAACGGCGTTTTGTGTACACCATGGCTTTTACGCAAAACATGATTTTCGTGCAAACCATGGTTTGAACTTAAACCAAAGCATGAGTGTGTAAACCGGGCTTTTGGAAAAGGCTATGTCAAGAAAGGTGACGCGTGTAAAAGGTGTTCTGCACAAGAGCCAGTGGATAGACAGGCTTTTTAGATCAAGTATTGGATATAAGAAACAACATAGCACACCGATGGCACACACAGGAAAAAAAGGCGGAAAAAAATGGAAATAACAGAAAAATGCTCAAAGCCAAGCGCGTGTTGAGAGAGGCGTGGGCAGAGCTGAGCCCAGCACATCGAAAAGCACAAAGAGGACGGTGACGACGAAGACTTAAGAAGAGCTGCGCGAACGGAGCGGGGGGAGGGGGGGGGTGGGTTCAAGTTAGATGAGGCAAAAATCCGCGCCAAGGGGAAAGTCTAGACAGACAAAGACAAGACAAACCGTACAACTACGAACAAGCAAGATCCACAAGACACGCCGGCAGGCCGGTGGATTACTAAGACACAGTGGTTAAACCTCCTGAATAAGCATCCTAAACTTGAAAAGTCTATGGTCCATAATAGGTGCTGGGTTTTGGGCCGCTGCTGAGTTTGTTCCCAGTATTGGAAACAATGACTTGGGCAACAAAGGTAGCCGACAAGCTGACAGAGATGGCGAATGAGAAAGTGTGGGCCTTAGCAGGTTGTGGTCATGCCATGGTCCTCCCATGGCGAGTTGCAACCACAGTTACTCCCAAGATGTCAGAGTGATGTGGTACCTTGGGTTTGTCAGGGAAAACAAAATCATAATGCTTCAACCGAATTATGGCCAGTCTGTGACATTTTTCATGAAAGCTAGCTTCTGCTAGCTGAAGTCCCTCTTGCTGTAGCAAGGTATTCATTGGGGTGGCTGGAATCTCCAATCGCATGAAACTTTATTATTAACTACCCCCCCTCCCTCACCTTCCCATTGGCCCTCTGTGTTATCATGCCAAGCTCCATGCCAAGCTAGCTTTCGTCCCTTACCCCTGGGCCTCAAGTTCTAACATACGCAATTGCCAATTGCATAGACTGTATGAACATTGCGCAGGTCTTCCTAAAGCCTGTTAAGCATGTTGTGTTGCTCGACCAACTTGATACACTGGTCGCGTTGCATTGACTCGAAACAATCACAGACTCTTTGAACAGTAGCCAAAACCTCGGGCTGTGGCTGTGGCTGCTTCAAAAAGAAGGGATTTTTCCCTGCAACTATGAAAGTCCCATCAACAACCATTGTATCAATGATTGAAAGCAATTGTTGAAGTCTTTTGGCTACTGGTCACATTGCATGCCAAGCACTAGTACCCTGGAAAGAGGACTCCAGCGGAGCTCGGTTCCTACAACACACAAACAGAAACCAGTCTATACGAGGTCCACTGAGGAGCAAATGAATCAACAGCAAGGCTAATATCTACTTGTAACATTTTGTGAACACCATGCTAGCAAAAGCCTAGCAAACATGTTAAGCTGTGGCCCAAACTGTGATAAAGCGGTTGCAAACCTGTGCGGTCTTTTCAGCTTGATGGAAATGCTGACAAGCAGCTTCTTGAAAAGGTCGTGAATTCGTCCCCAGAGCCCTTTGGGCGATCATCATGGTAACTTTGTAGAACTGTAATCAACTGCAAACATGTTAGCTGCAACCCTGACGTTTGCCCACGCTGATCTCACATATCCACTGACACGCTCAGATCCCTGCGTAGGGCTAGCATTTTTAAACTTTCCAACGCAATAAACCCTAAAAACCCTGAAACCCTCCCCCTAAACAAATGTATCATAATATGTATATTTAATCCCTAATGGGGCTGTTGTGCTGACATGGGTGCAGAAGGGTCCAAAAACAGCATTCCACAAGGTTTTAGGGTCGTTTTGGCTTCAAAATCCACATGTTTGGAAGGGTCAACACCTTGGATTTTAGCTTCAAAACCATAAATTGAAGCCTCAAGGAGCTTCACTACTATTTGGAAGCCCAGGGCTTCACAAAACCACACTGTGAAGAAGGAGAAAAACCACACCGCCAGCCTGTGAAATCTGTCGTGCTTGGATGCATGTACAACAGCCAGCAGTGGAAAGAAGAGGTTGTATACCTTGTAATGATGAGGGTACCTTGGGCAGGTGGGATGTACCCAAATAAATAATCTTGCACTGAATCACATCTCTCATTCAGCATAAGGTCTTAGACCCTAAAACTCTAAACACCCTAAAACTCCAAATCCTGAAACCTAAAGTCAAAGTCGCTGCGTATAGCCAGTGTTTTCGTTCATCCTCAGGTGACAAGTATCTGATATTGTCTGGGTGTGTTGATTGAACTTTGGCGAACGTCCGGGTTGGGGCGAACATGTTTATACTTGATTCAGCGTATGTGGCACTGTTTGCACATACTTGGTGAATCTCAGTGATAGTATCTACGCTAGTCCGAATTGTATGATTGAAGCATTGTGGCATTCTGTTGCACTACTGCATAGACCAGATGACATCAAACTCCACATCCAATATATTGCATTAAAGGTGACAGGCTTCACGCAGACACCCACCATTTACATGTGAAGACAAACCTGCTGAGTCCAGTGTCCCCACTCCGTTTTCTCTTACCTTGGCCACACTCATCGCAAATGTACGCATTCTTCTCATTGCATACATGCACATTTTGAGAAACTCATGAACAGACCCATTCTTCCAACACGTGCCCACACAACGTTCAATGAAAAACGAAAACCATGCGAGTTATCTATTGCCAACATTTGCCAACATTGCCAACAGTCTGCTGTGCGGATGAGAATTGCACCAGGAAAGATCAGCAAGCTTGCTGCGCCTTGCAGAGGAGGTGTCTTCAGTGGGGCTGGGAGGACATCTTCAATTTGTTTCCAGGGAGAACAAATTCCAGAGTCTCAACGGATCCCAACGGTACCTTCTCGGTACCTTATCCAACATATGTGCCTGCATAACCCTTTATAATTTTGTTTGGAATTACATTTGCAACAAAACCTGTGCAATCCACCCTAACACCTCTTTCTTTGCACAGCATCCAGATTAAAATTCAAACGGCTGAGTGCCAGAAAGTGCAGTCCGGACCTACCTTGGAAATTCTTCAAAGCAATGATTCAAGCTTCGTCATTCTGCAAATGCTAAACACCTACAAAATCCTCTAGACCCAACGTGTCACACGAGTATCACACAAGTGTCCCACAAGTGGCAAGATTGGTGGCAAAACTTTTTGCCAGCAGGACGCTTCTGGGTCTGTGGACTTCTTGAGACTGAGACACAGAAGTGGAAAAGAATCCTCGTAACACATTCAAGATCATGAAATTCGTCATTGAATCAACTTTCAAAGTGCTTCACCAAATCGACAGGACTTGGTGCAATTCATGGTGAAGCTTAGTGTGGAAGGTTTCCCTCAAGCCGTGAAGGCGCCGTGGTTTGACCTTTCCCCACTTCTACCCTGAAACCCTTTCACGATTTAATCCCTGATATGTTCGCCTTTTGCGGGTAATCCGTGCAGTGCAGTGAATTGTGCCACAGTGCAGGTCCGTCGTATGCAGAAGTACAGCGGAACTATACTTCGATCTCCAGAGACTGGAACTGAGAAAGAATCATCACTCGGGTGCAACATGCAGTTCCTATGGCTTATTAATGTTAATTGTGTTGCTTGGAACCAACATTTTTCAAAAGTTTCCTCTCAGGTGGAATCGCGATTCCCCTGAAGATCCATGGCATGGACCTCATGTTGGTTCAATGCGTTTGGTGTTTTCTGTGCACACTGTGTACCCTGCACCCTAAATCCGCAAGCCTTAGGAAGCCTGGCCTTGCTGTTTGCCAAGAAATAGGTCACTATGGAGGTTCTAGCGAAGTGCCGCAGACCATTTCTTTGAATACTCTACATGCAGTGGATTCCAGTGGTGCGATTTTGCTTATCCAAACAGTTCGAAACATATCGAAGCCATCAGCTTTCAGTCGAGGTACTCATCAGGCAGGATGCCTGTGGCCAGATTTGCTTTCAGTCTGGCGACAAAGTCACCTTTTGCATCCCACAGGCGCCAACGGTTTTTTGCGCCGCTTTCTGATGCTTTCTGTGTGTCTTCAAATCACAAAGTGCCGAGCAGAATGGAGCAGATATTTATCATTTGCTGCTGTGGTGCTGGGGATGCAGTCCTCAATCTCAGTCTGGCAGGTTTTATGATCGCTTCAATTGTCAGAGGTATGTTGGTATGTTCCTTTCTAAATGACAATACTGTACTTGAACACTACAAAAGCTGATATGTGCTGAATAGTGCATGAAACTGCTGCTATGCGGCTAGAACTGGCACAACACGCTGAGAAATGTTTGGGGTCTGTCATGTGGACTGTTGTTGGTCCCACGCGGCATGTAGCTGGTCCCCAGCACTCTGCTGCCATTGCAGAGTTGACGGACACTGCGCCGAATAGCTTGGGGAAAGCAGATGTGATGTAGTCAGGCAACAGAGTGAAGTTGGGCTGATACTGAAGATGGCAGTAGTCTACTGCTGTTGCTGCTTGATGCTGGACCACGGAATTCTGGTGCAAAGTGTGTTGCAAAGTGCTGCTTGGATGTAAAACGCGGGCTGGCGCCTTCGGCACCAGCCGGGGACTTAGGCCGGCCCCTTCGGGGCAAGCCTAAGTCCCCAGCAATGCCCCAATGCAGCATCACATCTACAATAAAATTTGTTTTAAAAACATATCGTTAAAATCTTTGGCAAGGCGGCAGAACCTGGTGCTCTCCCAGAGGCACCCAGCTGCGGCACTGTTGCGCTGATGCGCTTAAGCTTTGCAAGTGCGCTGGGAAAGCGAAGTTTCCAATAAATCTTGATTCTTTTGATTCTTATTTGATGCGAAGTGACTTTTATTATGCAAGTCCAGATCCATCTTGCACCTCAGGCAAAGCTAGTGATGCCGCGGCCCAACAAGCACACACACACACATTGCTGACAGTGTTGTGATTGCTTCACAGTGGTGTGGGTGCAGGCAAAAAGCACATCTTTGGGTCTTTTACCTTTTACCAGACAATTGAACACCAATACTTGCATTATTTTGCATTTCTTTTGTGAAATTTTGCATATTTGTGCATCATTGAATGGCTTTTAGAATACGTTTGGTATTTCTTGTCGCGGTTTGGAGTACATGTTTGGCTGAGGCTGGCGCACACCGATCGCCCCGCTGGATCCGTCCTGGCTTGCTGCAGGATCCACTTACCACGTCCTGGAGCAGGTCTCCGGAGTTCAGATCGAACCCAAGATGAAAGATGGCGGAGATGATGGAAGATGATCGAAGCGAAGGATCAGATATTATCAGATAAACAGTTTGCTAAAAAATGTAAACAGTTTGAAGGGTTGGTCTTTGGAAGATAAGAAGAGAATGCAATATATATATAATGCAATCTGGAAGTAGAGCCAGTTACGACGCTAAAATCAGAAGCTCAAGCAAACTACGACCTGGTTGGAATATAGAATATATGAATATTAATATATCATCGAAGGAAGTTTAGAAGTCAAACTTCCGACAATATGGACAGATGGAAAAGCCAAGATGGGAAGAGACACAGGAGAGAGAAGCTCAGACAGGGAGAAAGTCAGAAGAGAGAAGATCAGAGACGAGAAAGTCATAAGAGAGAAGATGATGAAGATGCTGGTGCGCGAAAAGGTAGGAAAGCAGCGAAACATTGTGTTTTTGCACTGTTTTGTGGCTCCGGAGGGTCGTGGAAGTTGAGCCGTCAAAAAAATGCACGGCGCTTTGGTGCGAAGCACATTTGGAAGTCAAAATGCACAAAGCACCTCACGTCCGAGCCGCATTTGACAGTTGAGATGTAGAAAAAGTGGACGCCGTTGTGGCGCGAAGCATGTTTGGAAGTAGAAAAGCACAAAACGCCTCAGCTTCGGAACGCCTTTGGAAGTTGAGATGTTGAAAAAGTGCACGCTGTTGTGACGCGAAGCACATTTTGAAGCCAAAATGCTCAAAAAGCCTCAGCTCCGGAGCATTTTTGGCAGGTGAAATGTCGAAGAAATGCGCGCCGCTGTGGCGCGAAGCACATTTGGAAGTCAAAACTGCAAAGAACTGAGGGTCTCGGTGCACTTCTGGACGTCCGGACGTTATTTTGTGTGACAGGCGCAAGGGATTCTCACCTTGTCAAAAGTGAGCTAAACGTGCGGGTTTTGTCGCATTTTTAAAAACGATGGCAGGTGTGGGACATTTGAAGAGGATCTGCAAAGATGCATTTTGCGCGGCAGGCGCAGTACCAGAGACACATCGAGCAGACATGTTAAGAGGTCAGGGCATTGATTTCCTGAGAGGGTGGGCATTTTGGAGCATCAGATCTTCAGGTTTGCTAAGATGATTTTGCGCGACAGGTGCAGCACTTCGTATGACCTCGCCTCACGTTTTTGTGGCGGGCGCAGTACTTTTAGGCAGATGAGGTGGAAAAATCACAAAACGCATTGGTACGAGGCCGCCAGCTCTGCACTCAACGTTTAATTTTTGATGGAAGTCTCGCAGATTTGCTTCGTTTTTGACTTTGTCAACTTGGAACATGGAGGAAGTCTCGCAGATTTGCGCCGTTTCGGAGCGTTACACTGCACTACACTACAGCTACAACTACAACTACAACTGCCACTGCAACTACAACTGCAACTACAACTACAACTACACCACACTGGACTAGAACCACAACTGCCACTACAACAACAACAACAACAACAGCAACAGCAACAGCAACAGCAACAGCAACAGCAACAGCAACAACAACAACAACAACAACAACAACAACAACAACAAGTACAACTACAACTACAACAGCAACAACAACAACAACAACAACAACAACAACTACTACTACTACTACTACTACTACTACTACTACTACTTCTAGTACTAGTACTAGTACTAGTACTAGTACTACTACTAGTACTAGTACTAGTACTAGTACTACCACTACCACTACCACTACCACTACTACTACTACTACTACCACTACTACTACTACTACTACTACGACTACTACGACTACTACGACTACTACGACTACTACGACTACTACGACTACTACGACTACTACGACTACTACGACTACTACGACTACTACGACTACTACGACTACTACGACTACTACTACGGCTACGACTACGACTACGACTACGACTACGACTACGACTACGACTATGACTACGACTACGACTACTACTACTACTACTACAACTACAACTACAACAACAACTACAACTACAACTACAACAACTACAACTACAACTACAACTACAACAACTACAACTACAGTACACTGCACTGCACTACAACTGCAACTGCAACCACAACTACAACTGCAACTACAACTACAACTACACCAACATTACAACTACAACTACAACCACAACCGCGTCTACAACTACAACTACAACCACAACTTCAACTACACTACATTACAACTACATTGCGCTGCCTCCAACCACTTGTCGGTCCACCAGTGGGTTCGCCCTGCCATGCATCATTGACAGCAACCAACCTCTCCCATATGTTTCCTATCTTTGAAACTTCCGCCGCCGCCTTGTGCGGTACTACTGGTATAGAAGCAAATGAACACACATGCTGATGATAATGTAATTAATAGTAATATTGCATTGTGATCCTTTGTGACGCTTTGAGTGTGGTCAGGTGAAGGCAAGCCTCAGCCTGCACCACTCAGCCTTGACCTCCACGCTTTTGCAAGTAAGGCCAGGGCGGCCAGGGTCAGTCAGCAATTCAGCATTTTTTTTGCTCACAGCATCGCTCACAGCATCGCTCATGGGACGCCTGGGCGATGGCAAACGATGGAGAAACTGTGAGCTGCAGCAGAGAACGGCAAAAACTAAGAGACTAAGACGTATGCACAGAGACACTTAGCAAATGCAATGTGATTGAATCCACTTTGGACAGTTCAAACAATTTAGCGCACAGCATTTCTTCATTCATCCCAAGATGGTCAGTCTTGCGCAGCTTGTTATTACATCTCTATGGGTGGTGGGGGTCATTGTCTCAGAGCTTGCATCTTTGTGCCGCAATTGTTTTCCCACGTGTTTTGCCTATCTGGTCTTGTCACGAAAGCTGGCTTCTGGTAGCTGAAGTCCCTCTTGCTTTAGCAAGGTATTGGCAGGGGCTGGAATCACCAATCACGTAAAATTTCACACTTAATTACCCCCTTTGCGGTGGCTGATTTCCCCCTGGGACATCGTCGCAATATCGTCGCAATCAGCATGATCAGCATCATCAGTTACTCATTTGTATCTCCCCATTCCTCACACACCGCTTTTTCCCTGTACCTTCCTCCTTCTTCCCTTTACCTTCCTCTTGTTTGGCTTTCTGCTCATCTCACAAGAAACGTGGACAGGGGGTTGTTCGTCAAATGAGTACCCGACAATCATGAACAGACAAGTACAGGGTTGCAAAATCTTCACGCCCAATAGGGGACGACCCAGCACAGATACCCCCAAAATTTGCATCTTGCATATTCTTATACAAAAGAAAAAACAAACTTCACAATTGATAGAGGACGACCCAGGAAGTATGTAATCTATGATATTTACTTGTTTGTAAGTTTGTCAGTTGTATCTATAAGATAGCATTTCTTGGATTTTGGACTTTTTCTGTTTAGGGTTTATGCTGCTTGGGTAAGACAAATCTCGGCTTGTCTCCCAGATTACCTCCTTCGCGCATCAAGAGGGTTTCTGTATCTCTCTGCCGCGTGGGTAGGGAATTTTGGCTTGTCTGAAGCTTCTCCGTTGACTCTCCATGCCTTTGACCTGTTTCTCAACCCACCAGCCTTGGCAACGGGTTCTTGGAGGCAGGTTATCCTTGAAGCGCCGCGCCTGCGTTTTTGGGTCAGCTTGGGACGCAACCAACTTGCCTAGTCTCCTACCTGTCTCTGACTTGTATCCAGTTTGTCTACACTTTTGTGCCAGCTTGGGATGTGCCAATTATTTGTCTTGTTCCCCGAGTCTCTCTCGCATCTCCATTTGTGTGTTGTGGGGCGCATAAATTTCGCTCGTCTCTGATTGCTGTGTTCAGCTAATCATTGACATTGACATCTCTCTCTCTCTCTCGAGGTCTCTCGCTCTCTGTGTCCTTGACACAGGTTTTTGGTAAACGTGTGGGCAGTTTAATTGTTTGAGTAATCAGATAATCACAATACTCTACCTCAATCTCACTTGTTTATATAACCTGTACAATGGCAACAAAGCCGAGCCACGGCCTGAAGGACTAAACAAAATTGTCATATGTTTCTTAAGACTAATTGATAGTATCTAATAGTCTTGCAGACGGCTTTCAACTTTCGGTTTTCTTCTTCATCATGAACCTCGCCCAGTTGAGGGAATTTAGTCCTTTTCAAAGGTGGCCATGCTAACCTATGGACAATTTGGGCTTTGTCTCCCAGCTGGTCTCCTGTCTTCTTTCGTGCATGCGTCCCTTGCCTCTGTCTCTCCTGCCTTTGTTTTTGGACTGATTGGCCTTTCAGCTGGTCTCTTTGATCAGTCTTCATCCAGTTCCTTTTTGCGCGACTTAGCTTTGAACACATGACTGGACTAACATGGTTTTAGGACTTTTCTGTCTGGAAGTTTGTGCGGGATTGTGCAGCTAGATTTTCTTTTCGGATTGTGGAACGTACCGCTGGCGGTCGATGCTAGCGAAGTTTTTTGTATTTGCCATGCATCTTTCTAAAACATATTAAAAAATATGTTTGTTATTTCCCATGATCCCCTAAAGCCTCGACAACAGCCCATTCCATCTCTTTGAACATTTTGAGATTTATGTATGTAGAGGACATCGGATTCTATAGACATAGGACCTTCTACATGACATTGCCCTTGCACTTGGCGGCGTTGTCTATGTATACAAGCCTCTTCCTGTTCACAGCAAGGAGATGGAATCAAGAACTTTACACCACGTTTGCTCCGAAACCAACAACATATCAAGAAGGCTATCAACTTCTCCTCCCAGGGCAAGCTCACACTAAGGGTTTAAGATGGTAGGTTGCTTCGAATTTGAATGGATCTCGGATGGGATTGGGAGTCTGTTGGAATCTGCTGATACGTTCGCCAGGTTGTATTGTCTGGTTTATCCATTGATGTCGGTGAAGCGGAGCTAATGCGTTTCTTCTCCAAGTGACTGGCCCAGGGGGATGGGGACTTGGAATTGGATTTGGATGTGGCTCACCACAAAGAGCCCTAATTTAATGGCAACTGTGAACTCAGCAGTATCCCCACAGAGGATTTTAACATTTTTTAACCACTTCTTCTAGCTCCATTGACCCTAGCACAGCCTCCGCGATCTTACCCCAGGTTGTCACATCAAAGAACTAAATACACCGACAATCTCTGTCGCAGCGCTAGCACACAGGCATAACCTCCGACCAACATGACTGGGACACCACGAAAACAAACGAGGGAACGGGCACGGCCACAAAATGAACATCAAGGAGCTCCGAGGTACTAGTTGATCACAAGTCCAAGTGGGCAGGAAAACAAAATGATCACTACAACAACCACGACAACAGCAATGCAAGGACGACAATCACACCATCAACAGCAGCACCAGCCGGAACAATATCAGGATCAACCACAGACAAACCCACACAGACGCCAACATCAAGACTGCCAAGACATGCTACCCGCACCAACAGAACACGACTGGTACTCCAAACGCCTTCACAGTGGGCCTAGCACATAACAAAAACAATACAACAAGTTGGCAGCACTGCCACAAGAATCACCACAACATAGTGGGGAAACTGCTACAGCAATGCCGCGTGTCTCAATACCCATCAAAATCCAGGCACGACAAACGACAAGAGTGGGACCAAAGCAAGAAGACGTGAGCAATGAAATGACAGTCATCACGATCTGGCATAAAGTCTGGCGCAACAATATCGCTCCAGAAGTCCGTGAGTACATCACCATTATTGAACTGTCCTGGCCGTAAGTCTGTCACCTGAAAGCAAAATCTATATATCCAGGCTTGAAAGGCTTGAACTATAGTCATTGACGAACTATCTCTTCAGGCGAACATGGCGAACACACTCAGCACACCATGGCGAGAAGATAGCGGCATGCCATCGCGACACTACGACCGAGCTGGGAGGCTACCAGAACATGAACGAGCAGAAGGCATGTAAACATAAACATGTAAAATTTTTAAACCAAGATCATATAGGAACATGCGGTAACATGCGGTAAATCCTGCACTACCTGAAGGAATGGGAATATGTAGACCGGGATGAAGAAGTGAGACACCAAAGCCGCCCCAACAGCCACCATCACTATATATTGCCAAGCACCACCAGCACCACCAGCACCACCAGCACCCCAACCAGCACCACCAGCACCACAAGCACCCCAACCAGCACAACCAGCACAACCAGCACAACAAGCACAACAAGCACAACAAGCACAACAAGCACAACAAGCACAACCCCCATGCATATCATGCATTACTGCACCAAAGGGAACACATGACTCACGACATTTTGTGACATCTTGTGATATCTTGTGACATCCCGCCCAGCCTGGCGGGCGTGGAAGCAACAGCATCATGCCTGTCACATCGTGCAGCGAAAAACCTCTGTTTTCCAAGGCAGGGAGCTACGAAGGCCAAGTTTTCCAACAAATTCTGAGCGTTGGAGCAAAGTTGAACGTCTACGGAGTCTATTGAGCTGTTACATTTTCTTGCAAGCCGATACTCGCTGGTCATCAAGCATTGTCTTGTTGGCTAGGGCATTGTCGCACATGCTCGTGGATGCAGCTTTGCGTGGTTGGCTCAAAGTTGGAAGAGCTGCAGAGGTGAAGTCCATTCAAGTCCATTCCATTTTCTCTCCTCCAGCATTTGTCCCACTTGGCATGCAATGAGGTCTATCACATTTCCCAGCGCGGCTGATATTGCTACCTTTCTCGGCCGTGATGCACATGCGTTTGCAGACGACAAGGATCATTCCTCAGGTGTTGTTTGAGAGGACTACCGAGGTGACTTTTTTTTCTAGTGTCAGCTATTGGTGTGTGCGCGAGGAAACACGCATAGCGTTGCTTCTGAATCGAGTACCGATGAACAGCCCTAGACTCAAGGACGCCTTGCTTGGCACATGCGGATAGCACAACCAACATGTGTGTGAAATTGTGTGAATCTTTGTTGACTCTTTGTTAATCTTCACTCATTCTGGAAGTCACTCTTCTTTCTTTTGAGGCCACAGCTGCTCAGAACAGGTGGGACCACGGCAACCTCCATTTAATGGGTAGCTTGAAATTTGGTGAATGTCCCTAGTTTGTTGGTGAATTGCGCAAAAGTGCGATAGTCCGATAGTGCGATCTGGGTGTGCTGGGAGGTAGGCTGGAGGTGGAGGGTTAGCAGGGTGTGGAGATGTATGGAGGCATTTTTGAGTGTGTAGATGAAGAAACCAATAGAAATGATTTTCAACCATTCATAGAACTTCAATCAACTTCATACATAGCATGTACTGGCCGATCCGAGTCTATCGGATCAGAATTGGGAGGTTCAGGTTTTGGGGCAGGAATCTGGACATTGGATGACATTGGGCTTTGTTGCGGAGGTGCATGGAGACTCTGAGGAGGATTAGGAGAGGAAGAGGAGATCGACTGAGGAATAGATCACCCCTCTCGTACTGGCAAGAGACAAGCAGGAGCTTTCGAACAGGACCCAAATGAGCAGAGATGTAGGTGAGTTTTGACAAGTTCTTTGGAATGTTGACAAGATTTTGGTGAGCTATTGCGCAGATATTGAAAGCATGATCTTGGTCATGGGAACTTCCGGAGAAAGCGCGCAGTTTCAAGGATTTGGAGGGTTAGATAAAAGACGATAAAAGCATGCTGGCATCCCTGTGTTGTTTTCTGCGGATTCTATCCAAACTAGACAATTCTTCTGCTTTGTAAACCTAGATCCTTTTGATACTTCTTGAGTCCCTCCGAAGAGTTTTGCGGCACCGGCACTTGTCTTTCCTTTTTCCCCTTCCTCTTCTTGCCTAGGGCTTGCACTACACAGGAAATTCCAAGTTGCCAGATATCATGTTTATGTAGATGTACATGATGTAAGAATATGTAAGATATGTTGATATTATAGACATAGATGTAAGTTGTAAGCTGTAAGTTGTAAGAGGGTGTAAGAAAGATATTGTAAGATATTGTAAGATATTGTAAGATGTGTAATTGACGGTGTACCCTCCATCTGACCACTGCGAGGCTCGCTTACCAGCCCTGCCAGCTCCGTCGCTTCGCCCTGGCGAGGCACACTGACACCGATGACACGTCCACTGTTTCTGAAACTTCCACGCACCGAGCACCACGAATTTTATGAGGCAAACGATAATAAACGAGATGATGGTATCCACGGAATCTTCACGTAGTAGAACACATCGTATCTACTAGTAGTAGCATAGGTGCGAATTAACTGAGGGCGGTATCTTTTTCCCCCGGGGGGACAACTTCAGAAGCGACTTTGCCTGCGCAAATCTGCGCAATGAATATACAATAAATGCAAAGTATTAACTCCTTAAACTCTTGCTTTCTGCTGGACATCCGGATCGCCAGAGGTTTGAAGGTCAAGAGGCTGACTCAACCATCGGGTTGACCCAGATGTTATCTGTCCTGATTTTACTGGCTCGGCCTGTTGATAAATAAAACCTACAAATCTCCAAAGCGCATACCTGATAGACGATCACGTGCCCAGACTACACACACCACACTTGACCGATCCAGCGTGATCCAGCGCAATCTTGTTTTGACGCCAGCTGCCAGACAGGAACCATCGGCTGTTATCATAAATTGGACTCCACTGCAGCTGGCTATTGGTTATGCAGCTTGGCAAGGAAAAGCACCTGGCAAAAGCTGCAGAAACTCACGATCGTTAAGCTACTTCCAGTTTGCATGAACTTGCTTGCTACATATATCTGTAATTATAGGTATATATCGCGCGCGCGCGTATATACATAGATACGTTTTCATTATCATTATATATCATAGATGACACATCATACTTTATATATCTATACATATTTCCACGTATCTATGCGTATGTCTATACGTATTTGTGCATCTCTATATAATGACACATCTATACATATCTAAAACATCTTCAGTCAATGGTCTGGTGATTGCCTCAGGTAGTTGAAATGCGTCCAGCTGGAAGCAAGGTTGGATCACGACTGTGTTCAGGGGTCCCGTGTAAAGAAGTGAGAGTCACACCGTGAGTGTCATGAGAGTATGAGAATGTTGCGCCGTTGCGCCGTTGTGCCATTTCAGAATAGGCGGACTGGTCGCCTGTTGATGTGGGTGGGCCTGTGGAGCCTGGCTACTTTTCGCAAAGTTGCTCATCATGCAAGGTTCCAGCCTCAGATCTCAGCTGATCTCAGCTGATCTCAGCAAGCCTTCAGCTTGTCCGACTTGTCCGACTTGTCCGACTTGTCCGACTTGTCCGACTTGTATTCTCGGATGTTCACACTTGTATTCCGACTTATCATGTCAACTCTGCAACCGAAACGTGTCCTGAATTTTTTCGCGCTTACAGTTTATCGTGTGGCTTGCAAAACGTCAAGCTCTGCAGCGTGGTGTAGAAAATTGCCACAGCAACATCAGCAATGAAACATTCTCTTAAACCACCCTGGCAAAAAACACATTTATGATGATACGGAGGTTGCTCGATGCTTTGAGCGCGCAGGTTTCTGGACTTCGATCTGGCTTTGCTTATGAGGTTGAAATCTCAGCAGCCTCTGAGCCTCTGAGCTTTCAACCGCAAGAACTTGGATTTCTGAGCCTCTGAGCTTTCAACCGCAAGAACTTGGATTCATTGGATTCTTTTTTCAAGTCTAGCCTTTCAACACTTGACAGGCTCGGGTGACCTACATTTCCTCATGTTCCTGTCGCTCAGAGGCAGCATGTTCAAACCGCTTCTTTGCCAATCCATCCGCTGACGTGTGTTTCAAATGTCATTTCATGTATTGCATCTACAACAACTTCTAACAACTACAGATCGTGAAAAGGAGTGCAGCGTACAGTGCAGAGATTGAATGGGTGCCCCAACTACTCTTCCGCCAAAACGGCTTCCAGAACCCGCATAATGATTCACAGGCCTCTGATGCATCGGCATCTTGCGCTCCATGTGGCAAGAAACCAAGAACTGTGAGAAAGAGCAGGGAAATGCCTTTGGAAATGTATAGGTGGAAGGAAGCTCTTTGCTTGACCAGTATTTTCCATTTTGACTCAGGTGAATACCGCATACCAAGAGACCCATCGTTTCCACAAGTGCCGGTGGCACCTGTGGCGCCAGTGGCACCAGCGCCAGTCGAACTCTCAGCTTCTGGAGCTGACGCAGACTCCTTGCGCTGTCCGACTTGTCAGGCTGGTCGAGCCAAAATGGGCCAAAACCAAAACCAAAGTCTTACCGCCGAATTTCGACCCATGACAAAGTCGATAAGAGATCTATGAGTCTATGACGCATATTTTTTGACTCATTGGCGAAAATGGTTCGGCTGCACATGTTTCTGACGTGTTCATAGAGCCCAACTTTTTGTCAGTGCCGTTCAAAGGCTTTACTGTCTTGCGCGCAAATTGCAGTACTCGATGCTATACATTTCGATGCAAGAGTTTCCATATGTTCCCATGCTGTACCTTTGCTGTACCTTCGCTGTTGTGCTTGATCTCACATGTGTTTGCACTATAGCGCAGTCATGCCAGGCTATCCTGGACTCTCAACTCCTACTTGGCGTTGTGGTGCCGTGGGCAGTCTTGTGTAAAGTCCAAACGTGTCAGTAGCCTGTCAGTAGCCTGTCAGTAGTGACTTGTCAATGAATGTGCATTTTATGTTAATCACTTGGTAACGACTTGTGGTGACTAAGTAGTGACTTGTTTGTTTTCATCACAGAGTGCGTTTCTTTGCCAGTCCATGGAGCGGTGGTGCCTCCGCCATCAGTGCCCGAAGTGCTGGCTGGAGATGAGGCACGAACACAAACACACAAGATTTTGAGCCTTTGCATTCATGTTATTTTAAGTCGTTTGCTTTCCAAATTTAGTCTTATTTTGAGCTCTATTTCGTGTCGTTCCTATACTTTCAACATCTTTCAACAGTGTTTTCTGCATGGTACTGTTCTTATTGGTAGTCGGTCTTCTCCCTTTCAGCATGCACCTTTTACAACCCCCTACACCTTGCTTTCTTTGTTGTCAAGGATCTTTGCATTTTTGGGTTTCTTTTTTCGGAACAACTTTGTCGCTACCTTTCAAAAAGGCTGATCCCAATGTGGGCAAATGACAATTCTGAGTTTAAAGTTGGGAACGCAATTCTGTATTCAAGTCAACAGAATGTCGTCCAACGAAGCGAATTCTGCGCTTGTATCAAGGTGTCAAATGGTGAAACAGATAATGGGGATGTAAAGCGGCAGGGAGGGTTCAAATGTTGTGCAAAGCCCTTCTCTGCAATAATCGCAAGACAGTTCCCCCTTTGCAATAGATCGTCATCAATTACCACGAACAATTGATGAGAGCGTGTCAGCTGGAGTAGCTCATTTGTTACAACTTAGATTTGTCTTTACTGGATCCAACAAACGATTCGGGTGTGGTCGGGAAAATATATTGCAGTTGTGGTTGCCACTTTCTTTGTTCAAAGTTCCTTCGTTTCCCACCACAAGCGGGGGGTACGATTGTGAAACTACAATTTTCACACATGGATGTCGTGCAACATATGGTAAAAAAACGTAAAAAGAAAAGGCATGATGTGGAAGCACAGGATCATTGAATATCTTTGGATCTTGGGAATTCCCTGCATTTCATGTGACCGAGGCTGGTTTCTCTGTCGCCGTCCGCTGGCCTTCAGTTGGGCATGCTGCTGCTTACGTGATAGAGTTCAAAGAGGCGCCTGAAAAGGTTCTGATGGCCCTGATGGCCTCCTGACCCAATTTCCAGTGTCTTGGGCTCGGCCTTGGGGGACTGACGGGTCTGCCGGGTCCGACAGCATAGGCTGGTTCAACGCAAACAGAGCGCTTTGTGCGAGCTGCAGCTCCCACTACTCCTGGTACCCTTGTTGAATTGAGAGTCCGGACACCAAGCCAGCAAAAAAAAGTGAGGCTGATTCTCATTGGGCGGGAGCTACGGGAGCAAATTGTGGCTACTCCCATGTGTCCAAGGATATCCCAAGATTGCTCAAATACTGTATTCCGTATTCCCGTCACCGGGTAGGTTGCTAGTAGCCTGTGCCGGCGCTGCGGTTGATGGGGGCGTAGAATGAGGGTAGAATGGGGATAGGGCAAATGTCTTGGTTTGATGTTTACTGCAAATTCCTGTGCTGACTCGGTGGTTGAGATAGCAGCGTTTTATCATTCCTCCACATATCCACGTTGTGATGCTCAAGTGGTGAACATGATCGAACTATATATACACTATCATATAGTATCATAGCATATGATTATATGTAAGATTCTGTAAGATTATTCTTCCTTGGGACACTTGGGTGAAACTTTGTGCGTTCCCTTTCTTAACACTAATTCTCACTCCTCATTCTCGAACCTGTGGTCAGGTTGGAGGTCTACGACCAGTGCCTGGAAGGAGCTACATTGCACAGGTCGAGTAGTCTCGATTAGTGATATGCCGATATGCCCCAAGAAGAAAATAGTTGAGTTGTTCTCCAATGCTTGCAGACACTCTGCCAAGCAGATCTTCATAAAACATCAAAATGGCAAACCAAGAGTCTTCTTGCAGATAACCAATTGTGTGCAGGTGGGCAAAGATTAAGAGTCAAGATAACAAAGCTTCAATTCGCCTCAGGTTCGGTGTGTTGCCCAGTGTGGCTGTGAGTCTGCTCCGTTTGTGCCTGAGAAATCTCTGACAAACAGGGCTTTCGTAATGCTTTCGTTCAGTGCGTCACACTTTCTTGGATCCAACAAGGTCAAGTCCAGCTTACTCGCCGACGATTGGCTCGTTGCTGCCTTGTACAAGACTAGCAAACAAGGAATTATTCCGAATTGACGTTTCGAGGCATGCTGCGGCATGCAGGGCCTTTTGAAATCTCAATATCTTCAATCGAGTCCACAGTTCGAAGGGTTTAAGATGCGCACTTCGAATCACGTTGACTTGATTTGCCTTGATCCGCCTTGATCCGTTTTGTATGTTTTTGCGTATGGAGTACAACTGCCAAGGCCAGAAGGCTCCCCTGGAGGCAGGGTCTCCCAACCAGTTCAAGCGCATGCAGGTTACAAAGGCATCGT
Source organism: Symbiodinium sp. clade C Y103 (assembly GCA_003297045.1). Lineage (NCBI taxonomy): Eukaryota > Dinophyceae > Suessiales > Symbiodiniaceae > Cladocopium > Cladocopium sp. clade C. The sequence continues at coordinate 352,444 of BGPT01001059.1, forward strand.
GTCCTTCACATGGGAAGGTTCTATCCCTCCGTGGTGGATGTTTGCCCATTCAGACAATTAGACAATTTAGAGTTCATTTAGGGTTGGTTTAAGGACAATTTAGGGTTGGTCTAGGCGTTGTTCAGGGTGGGTTTAGGGTTATCTAGGGTTGGTTAGGGTCTATTTAGGGTTGGTTTAGGGTGAATTGAGGGTTGTTTCACGGTTATGGTTGGTTTGTTGTGGTCTGGATTAGGGTTGATTTAGGGTTAGTTTGCTTTGGATTAGGGGTTGCGTCGGGGGCTTTGGTCCCAGGACCAACACTCTGAAAATGCTCATGTTTTGGCATCATCTTGGGTGTATGCAATGAGACGCCTGCAATGTCAATATTTAAACATTTTCAGCTTATGAAAGTTACGTGCTCCAACAACACAACGGTCCCACGTTGAATATCGTCGATTTCGGACAAACGTCAACTCGCTCTAAATTTTCGAAGCATGAATTTGACAAGTTCCCCGGCGCCTGAAGCAGGTCTGATTCCGACGCTCCTCACTTGCACTTAGTTGAATTGTGTCGAGTTGTGTCGAGTTCGTATCCTTTGTCGCGCTCCTCGACGTTGCACTTTGTGTCTGCTTCGCCCTAGCAACCAGAGCAACTTTTCTTCTTGGTTTGTGCAGGTGGAACAACCCCGATCAGCAGGCCACCCTGTCGAAGTGATGCAAAGTATTCGATTTGCCCATCCAACGAATCCATGGCTGTCAAAGTAGGACGTCAAAACACGCCGAACCGTTGGGCTCACTTCATTCAAGAAATCGTCATCTTGGAAATTGTTGTAACAATTTGAATGAGACATCCTGCCTGCAGGCCACGTCGGGCTCTGTCCAAATGCCAAGTGGCTTTGCATTTTCTGGACATTGGTCAAGTGGCATGGAGCCACAGCACGGGCATTCTGTATTCAGATGCGTTCAAATGCGTTCAGATGCATTCAGTATGCATTCAGTGCTTATTGTTGCTATATTGTTGCTATTAAGCCATGTCACTGTTATTTGGTGTTTTCATTTTCTTCTGGTGGTTTCATGTTTCTTGAATGGAATCGTGTCTGGGGTGGTGGATTGTATGTAACTATACTTATTATTCAACATGTTATCCACTCAAAGGGATATTATGGTTTAAACCATGACTATGCACCATTTTGTCCACCCGAAGGGCTGTGCTTGAAACAAAATATACTTATCACAACATGTTATCCACTCAGAGGGTTATGGTTCAAACCACGTACTTTTTTGACTACAAACCATTTTGTCCAACTGAAGGGTTATGATTGAAAAACTATTCCTATTTTTATTCAACATGTTATCCACTCAATAGGCCATGACTCAAATCATGAATTTCTATGCAAAGGGGGGGCAGGACAGGCATTTAATTCATGCAAATGTTGTGGGAATCTTTTTGGTTTTCGTGATCACTAGTCATGCCCATGATCTTTTCTACCCCTCGCCTNGGGGGGCAGGACAGGCATTTAATTCATGCAAATGTTGTGGGAATCTTTTTGGTTTTCGTGATCACTAGTCATGCCCATGATCTTTTCTACCCCTCGCCTGGTCCTTCAGAGACTTCGTCAGCTTGCTTGGAATGGATCGGCGGCGTGGGTTGGGGGAAGGGTTTAAGTATTAAGCTCAGTAAATAATTAGGGCCTCTGGCAACAGAGGAATGCGCCGAAAGGTGCGTCCCAGAGTCTGGTCTCCAGCTCTGGCATGTAAGTCACATGTTGCAGACATTGGACCCCAAAGAGTTGTTACCACTGTTCATGTCATTTTGTCTTTTTGGGTTTGGGTTTGTTGGCATGGGGTGCATGCATCAGTTAATCGTATTTAACATAGGACCTCTTGAAAAAGAGGAATGCGCCGCAAGGTGCGTCCCAGAGTCTGGTCTCCAGCTCTGGCATGCCTTTTTCCAGGTACTCCATCCTGGCATGTGGATGTGGTTTGATGGCTCCTGTTCAATTTATTTTGGGTTTGGGTCAGAACAAACCTCTGTCCATTATTTTGGGAAAATCATCATTTTTCTCCCAGGATATGGTGTCCCAGCCTGGCATGAGTCATGATTACAANATGATTACAAATCTGCGGCTTCCAAGGTGACATGATTTTGAAGTTTTCCTGTATCCTTACCACTTTTTTGTCTTTGGGGTGGGGCCTTATGCATGCACTTCTAAGATAGCATACACACCATTCGTGGATATGTCTTTGCATGGTGAATCTGCACAGGGACACGTTACAATAGACATGTAAAGCTTANTATGCATGCACTTCTAAGATAGCATACACACCATTCGTGGATATGTCTTTGCATGGTGAATCTGCACAGGGACACGTTACAATAGACATGTAAAGCTTAGCCTCGCAGACTTCAAACTTTCGTTGCTGCTCTTTTCATTTTCCACCCATGGTTCTCCATCTCACCATCATCTTCTCATAATCCTTTCATCTTCTCATCATCCCTGCATCATTTGTTCATCATCCTCTCATTAATCAGCATTTGTCATCATCCTCTCGTCATCCCATCATCATCTTTTCAAATTTCATCATATTCTCATCATATTTCATCATCCTCTGACAGTCTTCTCGTATCCTCTCAGCATGTTTCATCATCGTCTCAGCATCTTCTCATCATCATCTCATCATTAGTTCATCATTCTCTCCGCATTTTTCATCATCCTCTCTTAACCCTCTTATCATCCCCTCAGCATCTTCTCATCATCCTCTCATCATTTTTCATGATCCTCTCATTTTGTTCAATCATGTTCTCCTCATCCAAGTATGGTTGGACATTGCGTTCTCCTTGTCACTTTTGTTCTGCGTAGAAGCTTTCATCAACAAAGCAGCCCTGGAAAATAGGATGTCAAAGTATGGTTGGACATCGTATTTTCCTTTTTGTTTGGTTGGCATAGCAGCCTTCACCAACAAAGCAACCCTGGAAAACACATGTCCAAGTATGGTTGGCTATCCTATTTTCCTTGTGGTGTTTGTTCTGCATAGACGCTTTAAAACCAACACAATGGTCTTGCAAAAGTGGTGCCCAAACTTTTCATAACAGACTTGATTCAACCACTTTCCCTGTAACTTGATCCCGCATTGCCATGCAGCCAGTGGTTTTACGCATGTCTGCGTTGTGTTTGACTAAGGCGGTGTCTATCTTTGAGTCTCTTGAGCGACTCATCATATTTTGGTAGCAAAACTTAGGGTCCACAATTTCTTGGGTGGGTTGTTCTCAGGATCAGTGCTTGATCTTCGGAGGCAGGTTGCTTTAGACACTGTTCTNTATTTTGGTAGCAAAACTTAGGGTCCACAATTTCTTGGGTGGGTTGTTCTCAGGATCAGTGCTTGATCTTCGGAGGCAGGTTGCTTTAGACACTGTTCTTGTTTTCATTGGTTTGGTTTTTTCCACGATGCATTGNGGGTGGGTTGTTCTCAGGATCAGTGCTTGATCTTCGGAGGCAGGTTGCTTTAGACACTGTTCTTGTTTTCATTGGTTTGGTTTTTTCCACGATGCATTGGTTTGGTTTGTTCGAATCTTTCACTTCCTTGCCAGGTTCTGGAATTCCAGAACCTGGAACCGTTCTTGGAATTCCAAGAACGGTGTGCTTGTTGTCTTTGCCACCTGAGTTGAAGTCATCTCTTGCGATTTTTGCTCTTGATTGAACGCATGGTTGTGTGGCCGCAGGCTGGGGCCAACACTGCGCAGATGAAGTTGGATTGCCAGCTCCTCAAAATGCAGAGTGTAGTTTTTAGCAGCCGGAACCTGTTCAATATATATGTATTTCAACATCACCCAAATTATATATTTTGCAAATACTTATTTCCCAAGTAGACATGATCTGTTTCATGCAGGGTAGTTTGGCATGGCCTTTTGTTTTCAAAGTGCATCAGTTGGTACCATAAGCTACCTCTTCAGCAGTTTGGCGCCAGTTCCTCACCGCTGCTGTCTGATGGGCTCAGTGAAAAGTCTTCATGGCTTAAGTGCATCATGGCATCAAAATCCACCATGAAAGGTTCAATAAAAGTGCATCATGGCATCAAATACCTTGAAAGGTTCAATAAAAGTGCATCATGGCATCAAAATCCACTGTGAGAGGTTGCATAAAAGTGCATCATGGCATCAAAATCCACCATGAGAGGTTGCGTAGTAGTTTGAAGCCCCCATCCTCCTATTTCCCCAGCCTTAATCATCATAGCGATCCTCAAAGCGTCGCATCCTAGCACAGCCACATCATATGTAACCTCATCCTCTTTGAAGTTGCACTTTTTTAGCCATGAGCCTCAGCGGGTGTACGATACACAACCTTACTATCTATGCAGCTCCTGCGCAGCGGAAGAAGCCCAGCCAGGTGAGGAGAGAACCTTGGTGTCTGATTTCTTGAGATTGGGTGGTTGCGTTGGGTCAAAGTGGGAGGGTTTCAGCATACAACAAAATTTCCTTTGAAAGGGGTCTTCAGGGTGAAAGGGGTCCTCTAAATGAAGGAGTTTTGGATGCAAAGGAAATCTTGTTATACTTTCAAAGACTGGCAATCTTGTTATACTTTCATGGATGCAAAGACTGGCAATGATTCCAACATTCATTGCTTTAGTGTGCTGCGCTGTTGTGCCTCAAATCTTAGGATAGAGAAAGGATGGACAAGTACAATTCGCAGAAGGCCGCGGAGGGAGATGAAGACCAGGATGATGACGGCCAGGATGATGACGGCCAGGATGATGACCTTTCAGTGGAAGTTCCGGAGTCTCGCGAGTCTCCCAAGGAAGCGCCTGACCAGCAGTAGCTTGGTCCTTGATTATGTCGTCTGGTGAAGCATATATTCTAAATTGCATTCTCTTGTTCATTCCTCTTTCGATTCGACTTGAGGTAGCTTACAGGTTTGAACTTTCCCGTCTTGTTTCCCTCTGCTCTGTGCAAGGTCCNAAATTGCATTCTCTTGTTCATTCCTCTTTCGATTCGACTTGAGGTAGCTTACAGGTTTGAACTTTCCCGTCTTGTTTCCCTCTGCTCTGTGCAAGGTCCTCATCTCATGCAGCCCCGCTACTGCCACCGCCGCCGACCCTTGGTTGATGCAGAGTGTTGCTTGTATGGCCTTCTTTTGCCTTCTTCAATCATTTGCACAAGTTGGTAGAAGTTTAGTGCCGCTGTTTGTTTGCNTGATGCAGAGTGTTGCTTGTATGGCCTTCTTTTGCCTTCTTCAATCATTTGCACAAGTTGGTAGAAGTTTAGTGCCGCTGTTTGTTTGCTGGTGCTTAGTGTGACCTGCTTTCCAAGGATGCCACCCACGCCAGCGGAGCATCCTCTACAGGATCCATCCCATGCTGCTGCAAAGCGTCCGCCGCTGACCCTTGGTTGATGCAGAGTGTTGCTTGTATGGCCTTCTTTTGCCTTCTTCAATCATTTGCACAAGTTGGTAGAAGTTTAGTGCCGCTGTTTGTTTGCTGGTGCTTAGCGTGACCTGCTTTCCAAGGATGCCACCCACGCCACCGGAGCGTCCTCTACAGGATCCATCCCATGCTGCTGCAAAGCGTCCTCTACAGGATCCATCCGATGCTGCTGCAAAGATTCTTGGCCGCCTTGCTTTTTTGCATTGCATTTGATGTCAAGTAACACTTCTTGCCATGCACTGCTGATGCTTGGAGGGGCTTTGGCAAAATTTGGGCTTTGATCTAAGGAAGAGGAAGGGCATGGGGCTAAGGCATCTGGGTTTTGAATTAAATCATTTCAACAACTGTTGCAACTGAACTTGATGTGGTTGCTTGTCATGTTTGTTATCTTCTCTGCATGTGTTTTGGTGTACCCTCGCCTTGGCTTAGGTATGATTCTGAGTGNCTTGATGTGGTTGCTTGTCATGTTTGTTATCTTCTCTGCATGTGTTTTGGTGTACCCTCGCCTTGGCTTAGGTATGATTCTGAGTGGCTTCAATGGACCCTGTCTTTGCGCAATGCTCGGAAGGTCCATGTGGCTGGCAAGGGTGACATTTTTGTCACTGGTGCCCCGGAGTCCTATGATGCGCTGGAGGACTTCTTTGGGGCCGTCATCAACTGCCAAGCTCAGAAGCAACTTGGCTTCGGATGAGGTCTTGTTGATGGTTTGTGGTTCTTTTGAATGCTTTCTGTCACAGCCAAGCATTGTGTAAAATTTGATTTGCTTTCTTTTGGCTTGCCTTGTGAGGAACTGTGAGCGCCTTCGGAAAACGGCATCTTTCAGCTTGCCGTGCTATGCTGGCAACCCCAACTGGTTGCTTGATGGGGGGCGCCTCAGAGATGAGTGCCTTGCTCGCATATCAGGCACTGCTTTGAACTTGTGTTGCCCAGCTTGTCTTGGAAGTTGGCCGTCGTGATGCAGTTCTTCTTGGCGGAATAGAAATCATGAACAGTTTCAGTTTCAGAGATTGACACTGATACTTGTCACCTTCTGCAGCTTTGAGTGAACCGTTGAGCACTTCAGGCAACGGCGGCTGCCATCGCTCGCCTGCTTTGGGGGCAGGATATGCTCTGTGGTGTGGAGCGATGTCATCCGTCGAGGAGGCCAAGGCGAACTTCAGCGTGCAGGAGGGATTCGACGAGCGCCTACCATGCATTTAGATTGTTTGTTCTCCTGGTTTTGCCACTTGTTGGGAGCAGAAACGTGATGTGTTTCAAGTTGACATGTTTTGCTGGACATGGGCTTTCACTTGTGAACATAGTGTTGGGCAAAAAAAACTTGGCCTTTCAGGTTCCTGGAAAAGTGCCTGGACGCTGGATCCGTGCAGCAGCCTGTGAATCGACCTCTGGTTCAGCCGTTACTCGGCATTGGACACAGGTGCCACAACCATGTGGGGGAATCTGCAAGTGAATGTTGTTGTTGTTGTTGCTGTTTTTGGTGTTGGTTTTGGTTTTGGTGTTGTTGGTGGTGGTAGTTCTTTCCACGTCAGCCACACTTCGGATCCATCTCCATGTGGCCCAGGAAGCGCAGGCCTCAAGGATCTCAGGCCTCAAGGTAGTGCCTGGCCATTTTTAGTGATGCGTTTCTTTGTTTGTTGACGCTGTGTTGAGGTCTCCCATTTCAGGTTTCCTTTGGAAATTGGCCCTTGGTTTGGTTGTTTTTTACGTGTACTGAAGGGATACGCACCAAAACATGTTCAAGAAAATGCATTGCAAGATCCCTTGCAATGTTGCAGGAGTTTTGTNTTGGTTTGGTTGTTTTTTACGTGTACTGAAGGGATACGCACCAAAACATGTTCAAGAAAATGCATTGCAAGATCCCTTGCAATGTTGCAGGAGTTTTGTTTTTGAAATCAAGCTTGTACTTTGCTTTGCTTTATATAATTTGCTTTACTTCACAAGGTTTACTTTGCTTAAAGGGTTGGTTTCAATCGCCCATTCTGCCCCCGAGGTGATGTCGCTTAGATGTTGGTGGCTTGTGAGGGTGGCAGATCTTCCACTCTGCAGCGACGGGGAAAAGCCCCTAGTCCTTTGGGACTGATGGCAGCAAACCAATCACGCCTGGGCTGTGGAATTGTTGGAGCTCAAAAAATAATGTGGTTTAAAGTTTAGAGAGTCCCAAAAAATAACACAGAAACACTTATTAGATAAGACAATGCACTTCTCCAAATTCTCCAGCTCAGAAAAGTCCTGCCAGTCCTGAAGCTGAGAATCATTCGTAGTTTAGTGATGTCGCCTAGATGTTGGTGGCATTGTGAGGGTGGCAGATCTTCCACTCTGCAGCGACGGGGAAAAGCCCCTAGTCCTTTGGGACTCCCTGCTGGGCTGTGGAATTGTTGGAGCTCAAAAAATAATGTGGTTTAAAGTTTAGAGAGTCCCAAAAAAAAATACAGAAACACTTATTAGACAATGCACTTCTCCAAGTTCTCCAGCTCAGAAAAGTCCTGCCAGTCCTGAAGCTGAGAATCATTCGTCCAGCTGCCCCATTGGCTCTGGTCCTGACTTCCACTCTGCAGCGACGGGGAAAAAGCAAGCGGACTGAGTGAATGGTTGGTTGTGGTTCTGTCTTGTTTCAAGTGCATACAGCTTCAAGTGCATACTGATGGGTGGTGATGGCTGTGCACGCGAGTTTATTCAATTTCTCTGAGGCTTGTGGTGCTCCTTTGGGTCTGCTTGGGCCTCAGCAACACTGGTCGGGGCTCGTTGTTGGTGAGTGAGGGGCAGCCTTTTCTTCCCAGCTTTTGCCTGCAAGTTTGTTGCNCTTTGGGTCTGCTTGGGCCTCAGCAACACTGGTCGGGGCTCGTTGTTGGTGAGTGAGGGGCAGCCTTTTCTTCCCAGCTTTTGCCTGCAAGTTTGTTGCTGCTTGTCTGGTGAAATTCAGTGTTGGGTTTTGCGTTTCTTCCTGCATTGATTCTGTCAAATAAACGATTTTGAATGTCACAAGATGTTGAGAGAAGCTCTGTTACTACACAGTTGTCTTGACCAAGGTCCGCTATGATGGATTGGATCTGGGATTGGGGTCAGCCTCAGTGATACTTGTGAAAACGCGTCTTTGTTAATGCTTGGAGCAATAAATTATGTAATAGTGCACTGTGTACTTATACGTAGGATATATCCAAACAAAACGTTTTTATGCTTGTAGCTGCTGCACCCACCTGCTTCGCTGAGGTTTGGCCCTCCAATCTCTACACGCAAACATGTTTGCGGCCACTGCTCTTTGAGGCCTTTGGTATCATCTGGCGCTGTGAACAGGGTCTTCATTCAAACCAGCCAACTGTTCTCAGGGTTGTTTATTCATCCCAAATGTTTTCTTCTGTTTTTTTCTCAGCTTGTGTTATCTGAGGTCTTCGGCCATTGCTTGGAAGTACCTTGGTCAAAGCCTCAATGGTCAAAGTCATGCCTGTTTCTTATGTTCAGAGGGTTGTTGAATTTACTGCAGTTCAAAGACAACGTGGATGCTCCCAACAATCTTTTGCTTGTTGATCTGCTGCTCAGCTCTTTCGGGCATTTCAAGCTCAGTGAGTCAGTTCAGATAGTGTTTGATGCCAATCGTCAGAGTATTGAGTAACAAAAGGAATCTTCAAAACATCCAGACACACCAGATTTTGATTTTTTATGATTTATTTTGTTTGTGCCTCAGTGCTTGTGATCCCATGTTTGAAACCACTCCTCTGTTGCTGGTTATTTGAAGAAACGTGTTGTTGTTTTTTCTTTGTTCTTGATCGATTACTGAATTCAATTTGCAAGTTTCAGATTTCACTTGTCAGTCAATTGTTGTCAATTTCAATTTCGTCACTTTCTGATTTTTCGTCAGTTGTGTCTGAGAGTTTTGCATTGGTTTCGTGCATTGGTTTCTGTTTTTTTGCCAGTTTTCGTCAGCACACCGTTGGTTCTCAGTCTGGTCCTGAGACAATGAGGGATTGGCTGTGACTTAAGTTGCTTGCCTTGAATCAATTATCAAGTTAAGACATTGACCCAGGACCCAGTTACATTCATGACTGACAAGTCTTTCAGTCTTTAAAGCACATGATTGCGTGGCATTTGCTCCTAAAATTAAAGTTGTCATGTGTCATTTCGTCCTGCATTTGCCGTCCGACGCCATCCGACCACAAGTGAGTCAAGCAACAAATGAGTCAAGCAACATACCAAATGAGGCAACAGCAAACCGGTCACTAAGAAAATCATTTCACCAAATGTAGCTAAGAATTCATTTATCTTCGATGCCATGTCTTTAAGCCGATGATTGAGCAGTTGCTGAGCTCCTAGCAGCTGCTTTGCATGTCGGCCATCAGAAAGTTGGTGGTAAATAGTTTATTTTCCTGCTAACTTTCTGATTGCCGACAGAACAGCTGATAGGACTGTGAGGAGCTGAGGTTCAACTTGAAGATTCCTAGCACTGTTCTGTCAGCCATCAGGAAGTTGGAGGGAAACCTTTCCCTGCTATCAGCCTGATCGCTGACAGAACAGCTCCTCTGTTCTGTCGGCAATCAGAAAGTTGGTGGTAAATAGTTTATTTTCCTGCCAACTTTCTGATTGCCGACAGAACAGCTGATAGGACTGTGAGGAGCTGAGGTTCAACTTGAAGATTCCTAGCACTGGTCTGTCAGCCATCAGTATCAAACCTCCAGGATAGTCCGTACCCACAGCGCTGCGAGTCAAAGAGTTCCAGGGCCTCAAACGCTTTGATCAGCAGCCCTGTGGGGTGGCCAAGGTCTTTTTGGAAGGGCAGCAGGAGTATCTGGCTGGGATATGCGGTTGGCACTACTTCAACATGGTCTTCTTCTACATTTAACAGCACTGGCTGACTTGAATCTGAATGGCTCGGCTTGCCATTCAAGGATCCAGTCAGCCTGTGCTGTTAAATGCAGAAGAAAATGATGGCACTTCAGCAAGAGAGTGGGGTGTAAGCCTCCTTCAACAAGAGAATGCATGGACGCTGGTATCTGGGTTCGTTTGTGCGTGAGGTGAGTGCAGCGTGCCTTGACGTGCACATTAGAGTCAAAGGCGTCTGTAGCTTGCAGGTACTGTTCTTGTTCAGTTGATTGGACTCACATATTGCGAGCCATGATTCTAATCCTTTCCCCTTGGTGTATGGGTACTCTTCCACTGAGGGTTAGCGGTTGAGCATGGTTAAGCACTCTCAACCTCTGGTTGTTCCAAAATTTCCACACTCAAGCCCATCTCTATCTTACTCTGGTGCTCATCATCCTGCCATTGAGGTTTTTGTGGTTCATGATTGGACTGGTTTGGTGAGCAGAAAGATACATGTGAATCATTCACTTGGAAAGGGACAAACACATTTGCTGATTATTGGTTCTTCTGTTGGTGTCAAATGGAATCTATACAGCATTGCAAGGAGTCTGAAATTTTGAATGGACTCACATGTACATCAATCCAGCTCAAGTTGACTGAGCAAATGATGTTATGGTGTCAATGTCTTCGCGGTCCTCAGGCACAGCTTTTGAAGATGCGTTGACGGCTCACTTTGCAAAGTTTGTGAATGAAATTCATGAGCTTTGTAAAATGTCTTTGGATCACTTGTGTTTTTGAGCATGTGGTTGTAAATGCTCAAGTCTTGGCTTGACATTTTCGTGAGGGGATATGCTGTGGAAACCTCTCTCATGGACAAAACCGATATGTGTACAACCAGTGTTCAACAGTCAGTGGTTCATGGACACTGGCTGCTGGAGTACTGTGTTTTGCTTGTTGGAAGCTGCAGTCAGTCAGGGCTGGTGCAGGGACATGTTACATGACCTTGCACGAGCACTGACTGGAGCTGACGATCGCTACCTTGGACCAACAGTACCCACAACAACAAAGCCATGCAGGGTGTGGTTTTTTCTACACAGTAAAAAAAATCTACGCCCTGCATGGCTTTGTTGTTGTTTTTGTGGTGACCAGGACTATGACATAGTGATCTGCTTGGAATCTTGGCTTTGCTCAGTGCCCAGGATTATAGACTNGCCCTGCATGGCTTTGTTGTTGTTTTTGTGGTGACCAGGACTATGACATAGTGATCTGCTTGGAATCTTGGCTTTGCTCAGTGCCCAGGATTATAGACTGCAATGACTCTAGACTTCGTCACTGCCATTCTGGGTAAGTGTTGACATATGGGATGTCAGGGTTTCCGGGTTTCAGTGCAGTTAAGTTCCAGTAATACATGCCAATCCAAAGGGTACACGGTGTACAATGGTGCACGCAAGAGGAACAAGTCATGCAGCCGTTTGGCCCCAGTTTTGCCCCAGTTTTGGAACTGGCAGTGAAAAGAAGAAGGAAACAGGTTGACTGATAGTTGAAAATCATCATTTCATTGAACCCATCTACAATTTCACACTATTTGAGTCCATCTACAACTTCACTATCAGACCAAATCTGAGATAGCTATTAAACTATCTGGTCTTTAATTCTTTTCACTGCCAGTATGCTCCGCTGCGTGATTTGCGGAGAAGAACGCAGCAAGCGATGGTGGACACCGACCCAGTTCAAACTGAGTCGGTGTGTCACGCATCACTACAATTGCTGCCGTGCATGCGACAAGTCGAACCACTACGTGAAGGCGTCCGATCTGAGATCGACATATTGGGAGTTGTTCCTTGGTTTGTGTTTGAATTGTTTGCTTGTTGGTTTGATTTGGTGTAGTGTGTTTTGCCTTTAAGTTTGCCTGTGTAATTGTCTGACTCATTGTTTGTTGGTTGGTTGGTTGGTTGGTTGGTTGGTAGGTTGTTTGAATTTATTACTCAAGGCTTTGTTTGCTGAATTTCCCCTGTGTTGGAATGCACATCATCATCATCCAAGGCAAAGGCTGATGGAACTCGGAGACCAGAATGCAGAGTTCATTGCCAACCGGTTCACGCAGCTGATGGACTTTGACAACCTGACGCGCAAAAGGTTGAGCTATCATGGTGCATTGAGCACCTTGGTTCAGACTGGTGACAATTTCATGTTTACGATTGATTGCTTGATTGAATGATTTTCAGCAAATGTTGGTGAATTCTTTCATTCTGAACTCCCTGCAGGCCATCCTGACGATGATTTGCAGTTCCACGATCCAGGGAACAAATTGTATACGCTGGGGACAAAGCTTTTGGCTCCAGTTGTGCCACTTGGCTTTGTGTTGGGTTTCAATGCTGTCGAGAAACTTTTGATTACCCACTTGGCTTTGTTTNGGACAAAGCTTTTGGCTCCAGTTGTGCCACTTGGCTTTGTGTTGGGTTTCAATGCTGTCGAGAAACTTTTGATTACCCACTTGGCTTTGTTTTGGGCTTTATCAGTGCTGTCAATCTCTTTTGATTGTTAAATTCCAAGTACTCGTACGAAACTTGCTTTCTGTCAGGTTTCGTCGCGGCTTTTCCAACGAATGTGCCGTTGGCGACCTCATGGAGGCTTTGCTGGCGTTGGACGCGCCCTGGACTGAGGAGGTCAAGGAGATAATGAGGGGCATNNNNCTTATTGGCGCTCGAAAAGTTCATCATGGCATCCAAAGTGTGGGATGTGGATGGTGTGACTGGGCATTAAATGTTGAGTTTGGTGTCAAGTTTTGTTCCCAAAAATGAAATCCCAAGAATGAAAACCAATATCTCGGCCGTATTGGCAGTCCATAGAGAAACAATTTTGTCATTGATAGTTGAAAAATGATATTGGTAAGGTATTCCACTTAATGAACGTATATGAACGTTGGGCGTATTTTGTATGAAATGATAGGGAGGGGTATACATCTCCAAACATATAAACTAAGACGGGTTGCTGGCTTTCATTTCTGGCCTCTTGCTGCCTTTNATGTTGGTATTGGTTGGGGATGGGCTGCATTTCCTTTGAACACGCTACCTCATTTCATAAATTCTGTTGCCTCCTCTATATCCTTAAAGTTGTCGTACGATTCCATAAATAATGCCTGCCTTGACGTCAGAACTCCCTGTCTGGAATAAGTGTGTATCAGTGCCATCATTTGTTGTTTTCAGAGTTCATGAGAGTTTATGAGAAGGCTATGCGCAAAGGCATTTTGTAATAGTGCAGGTTTTGTCCAAGNTGTGTATCAGTGCCATCATTTGTTGTTTTCAGAGTTCATGAGAGTTTATGAGAAGGCTATGCGCAAAGGCATTTTGTAATAGTGCAGGTTTTGTCCAAGCAAGTCGTTTGACTCAAATTGCCTTTTGCTTTGATGTTTTCAGACATTCCCGAGCTATATGCCCAAATACTAATACTGTACTTCTAAACTGCCTCCTATAGAGAAGCCAACACACCCTCATGTTGTAAATGTGCACCACTGGTTGCCAGACATGTTTGTTGCTTGAATCCTGAGGTGAACAGGTGGTCAGACATCCNATAGAGAAGCCAACACACCCTCATGTTGTAAATGTGCACCACTGGTTGCCAGACATGTTTGTTGCTTGAATCCTGAGGTGAACAGGTGGTCAGACATCCTTTGCATTGCAGAGAATTCCCAGGAGAACCTCAACGCACTTGACTAGGTTGACTGGGCTGGAATTTACCTGAAAGGACGATTCTTGAACAATTGAATCATATGAGCAACTGTTCAAATGTCATTCCATTATACTGGCAAATAGGGATTCCCCTTTTGGATTATTGTAACTATTGGTAACATAATTTATAATCATCAACCAACAGGTTTTTGAACAGACTGCTCATATGATCTACCTAAGAAGGCCAATGTGATACAACAAATATCGCTGCACTTTTGAGTGCTGGAATCATCGTCCTTCAGGTCCTGTTTTATCCAACTCATAGAGTTGA
>BGPT01001059.1:377023-392453 GCA_003297045.1 Symbiodinium sp. clade C Y103
TCATCCAAAATGTGCTTTGCTTGCATCAGGCCAGACTTGGAAGCGAACCGCGACCACGGCCCAAAACTCAAGTGCCAGAAGGCAACTTGTCAATTCAAGATGATTGCGTGTCATTACCCATGTGCCCNGGCCAGACTTGGAAGCGAACCGCGACCACGGCCCAAAACTCAAGTGCCAGAAGGCAACTTGTCAATTCAAGATGATTGCGTGTCATTACCCATGTGCCCTGCCCATCACAAACTTGTTGGAAACTCATTATTTATGTTGATTGCAGGCATCTCTTGCTCTTTTGACCGTTTTCCTGCATCCCTGCGGCCATGGCAAGTGGGGCAAGTGAACCCATCATGGATAGCTCAGATGGCTGGCAAAAGGGCCTCCAGCTGAAAATTGATGCTGTATGCAAAGCCTCTAGGCTGCGAGTGGCTACCAAGATTCATGCTGAAGAGAATGTGATATTGATATTTTTGGGTGCNCAATCTAATTGAAATGCATTGTGCTTTAAGGGGGTTGAGATCTTGTGCTGGAGTGCTGCTGGTCTGCTGCTGCTCTGATCCCTTACCCCACATGAAGTTTTGATCCTTGGCTGGCAAGGAAGTTCGCGACAAGGACGGGAGTTTCATGGCATACGTTGTTGGTTTGCCTATTGATGAGTCTCCAGTGGAAACCATTGACTGCCTGAACGGCATTCTGGGCTTGGCTGATCCAGGGTGGGCGGGTTCCACCATCATGGCACACCGCACAATGGAGCTTTCCTCAGTGGCGCGAACTTGCGTGTACCATTGGAGTTTTGCCCCCAGCAGCTTGTGGAGTGGCGAAGCTGGTCTGAACATGCCTTGGTTGAGTGTATGGGGTGGGTCTGGGTTCCAGTCAGATGAGGTAGTCAGGTCTCCGAGTGTGTTAGGTTCAAAATTCAAAAGACTTTTCACCTTCCACTCAGGAAAGCGAAGCTTGGAAGATCACGACTATTGCAAAATCGATTGTGGCCAGAGGCGCCCGTGTTTGCTTTGAATTTTGTCAGTACAGGGTTTCAACTTGCAAGCTCGCGTGGCCACATTGCATTATTCTAAAACTTCAGGCGCAAGTGTTCAAGGTGCAGGGTATTTAAAGGATTTCATGATGTGCATGCTGTTCAGGCTTTGACCCTGCTGAAACTGTGACAAGTCGTGGGTACGTCCTTGGGAATCACACGCTTCGATTTGGCGATGGCCAGAAACGAGGCTTGGCCTGCAGACTCGTGTGGCTTGGCTTCTGACCAGTAAGCCAGTAAACTGCTATTTTGCGCCTTGCCTTGCGCAGGCCAAGGTGTATTAGACATAGTGACTGGTAACATCTTAAGAACATTGTGCCTGCCCCCCAGAACACTGCACATTGAAAACCAGATTGACTCAACGGTGAAAAATCTTGTGACCGAACGATCAAAAATCTTGTGACCGAACGATCAAAAATCTTGTGACCGAACGGTGAAAAATCTTGTGACCGAACGATCAGAAATCTTGTGACCGAACTACAAAAACTGGGGCAACCGAAGGGTGACCGAACCATGACCGAGCGATCAACATGTGCATCCAAAATTTTAAATTCAACATTAGTATTGCCTGAAAACTGTTGTATGGTCACTCGGAGTTACCGAACGACAGAATCAGAAGCATGTCTGACGGAACCACGACGGAACCACGACCGAACGATCAACAAGTGCACCCAAAATTTTCAATTGTACCAAGAGTATTGCCCGAAAACTGTTGTATGGTCACTCGGAGTGACCGTACGTTCGGAGGGGTTGCCCCAGCAACCCTCAGATGGCAGAAGCTTACCGTACGTTCAGGGGGGTAGCGGGGCAACCCCCCTGAGTGTATGGTCACTCGGAGTGACCGTACGTTTGGAGGGGTTTGCCAGGTGCTGTCAGGGTGACAGGTTGCTCAACACGAAGTGTCAAACCCCCCCTGGTGGCATGGTCACTTGAAGTGACCGTACGTTTGGAGGGGTTGCCTGAGCAACCCTCAGATGGCGGGGTAAGTCAAAGTCAATGTGGCAACCTTTGATCATTGCATCTATTTTTTTAGGGGCTTACCGTACACTCAGGGGGGTAGCGGTGCAACCCCTCAGATGGCATGGTTGATCATTTGTTAAGGTCTTAATGATTAAATCTCAATGTTTCAAGATGTGATCTTAAGAACTTAGGATGATGGTAAGACCTAGGGTGATGTTACGCATGCTGAATATTCCTGAGATGTTAAGATCTTACAGCGTTGCGATGCTCATCTCTTAAGATGTTGCAATGTTACGGTGTTAGTGTCTTAAGATCTTAAGATGTTAAGATCATAAGGCGCCGTGCGTTGAGAGCTCAAGATGGTGAGATGTTGCGAGCTTAGGGTGTTGCGACACTCGGCTCTTAAGATCTTGCAATAATGTTACGATGTTAGTGTCTTAAGATCTCGAGATGATCTTAAGATCATAAGACTCCATGCGTTGAGAGCTCAAGATGGTGAGATGTTGCGAGCTTAGTGTTGCAACACTCAGCTCTTAAGATCTTCCAATGTTACGGTGTTAGTGTCTTAAGATCTTAAGATGTTAAGATCATAAGGCTCCATGCGTTGAGAGCTCAAGATGGTGAGATGTTGTGAGCTTAGGGTGTTGTGACACTCGGCTCTTAAGCTCTTGCAATGTTACGGTGTTAGTGTCTTAAGATCTTAAAATAAAGATCTTCAGATGTCAAGATGTTAAAACTTGAGGTGCTGAGATGTGAAGAAAAGTGTAACTTGTCAATTTTAGTTGAGATCTTTAGTTGAGATCTCAGAACTTAAGATGTCGCAATGTTGGGGCCTTGAGACCTTAAGATGCAAAGATCGTTGGGCGGTGAACCGTTGAGAGCTTGAGATGTTAAAATCTGAAGAATGTCTTGGACATCTTGGTGAGGAAAGCCCCCCCAGGTTAAAGTAAATTTAAAGTTATTCAGTATTTAAGATGTTGGGCTAGGAAGGCCTTAAAGCCTTAAAGCATGTTTCAATTTTCGAAGATTGAGGTGTGAAGACCTTAAGANCGGATTACGGATAAGTTGAATCCGAAGATTGTTGCATGTTGACATCTTTTGAAATCGTAAAAGTGGTGGGGTTAGGATGTAAAGACTGTTTTCGGAGTGCTTACTGCACCCTCCATCTCTGAGGTGGTCACTTTTGAAGGACTTGATCAATGAAGGAGCTCCGGTAATCGTGCAAGACCCCAAGCTGAAGATGGTCTATAAGTCATTGCTGCAAATCCCCACCTGTACCTTGAACCAACAGGACAGTCAATGTCGCTTGTTGTGTAGTGGGGCTTGGGGGTGTTGCAATGACAAGACCATGTGCAGAACTCTTTTGGCCCATGAGGCTTCACAGATGATAATCATGAAGATGGGCTTGTCCAAGCAGCGCTGAGACAAAATTTGCGCGGTGCACTGATACAGCCGCTCAGCCCCCTGCAATGGGTGCATTTGACTGCGCTCAGTATGTATCCGGTGNGCACTGATACAGCCGCTCAGCCCCCTGCAATGGGTGCATTTGACTGCGCTCAGTATGTATCCGGTGCCTCGTCCGCTTTTCTTGTTTTGCAAAATCATTGTTGGTAGGCGTGCTTTACTACAGGGTAAGATTGACTGACTGACTGACTGACTCATTGTTGATTATACGCCTATATTCTTGAAAGGAGCTAATTGGTTGGTGCTTGTCTGTGTAATCTCTGCACTGCAGCAGTTGCTCCTGAAACTTGTCCAGGATGGAGTGGACGCAGAGGCGCTTTTTGAAAGTGCAGACTTGGATGCAAGATCACAGCNCAGGTGTAGTGTAGTTGACACCCTGGATTATTTTTTCATACCTACTATGTGGAGGGGGTCGGATGAATTTTAAATTGATCCGAGGTATGTCTACAGGGGGGTCCCCCTAAGAAAAGGCATTGTAAAGAATGCTTGCCCCTGTCAGGAATCTCAGATGTGGCAAGACCTCTTTCTGGCCGAGGAGTCCACAGCAAGTTCGTCCAAGAAGCGCAAGCAACTAATCTCAAGTTGATATTATTACATAATATGTAGAGAGTTTCTACTAATAATATATAGACTTGCCTAAACCCTAAACCCTAAAACCCTAAACCCTAAAACCCGAAAACCCTAAAACCCTAAACCCTAAAACCCAAAACCCTAAAACCCGAAAACCCTAAAACCTAAACCCTAAAACCCGAAAACCTTAAACCCTAAAACCCGAAAACCCTAAAACCCTAAAACCCAAAACCCTAAAACCCTAAAACCCAAAACCCTAAAACCCGAAAACCCTAAAACCCTAAACCCTAAAACCCGAAAACCCTAAACCCTAAAACCCTAAAACCCGAAAACCCTAAACCCTAAAACCCGAAAACCCTAAAACCCTAAACCCTAAAACCCGAAAACCCTAAACCCTAAAACCCGAAAACCCTAAAACCCTAAACCCTAAAACCCGAAAACCCTAAACCCTAAAACCCGAAAACCCTAAAACCGTAAACCCTAAAACCCGAAAACCCTAAACCCTAAAACCCGAAAACCCTAAACCCTAAAACCCGAAAACCCTAAAACCCTAAACCCTAAAACCCGAAAACCCTAAACCCTAAAACCCGAAAACCCTAAACCCTAAAACCCGAAAACCCTAAAACCCTAAACCCTAAAACCCGAAAACCCTAAACCCGAAAACCCTAAAACCGTAAACCCTAAAACCCGAAAACCCTAGACCCTAAAACCCGAAAACCTTAAAACAGGCGAGAGAGCCTTGACCATATACATGGGCTCTCGAGCCTTCGGGCTCCAGGCAGAGCTTGGACGCCAATACAAACCTGCGGCCCTGCTAGGGTTAAGCCTAGCAGGACAACTGCAAAGCAAGGCCACACAAGCCTGACGGCTCACACCCTCTGGCGTAGCCAGTTAAATAGTAACCCCAAAGCGACGGCCATTTGGCCTCCCGGGGCCCCATCTTGGAGATAGCTTCTTTTTAGACATTTTAGGGCGGCACAGCCCGTTTCAGGAGCTGCTCGTTTCCCACTTCAGGGCGGCACGGCCCATTTTAGGCCTGACTTTTTGACCGCTTTAGGGCGGCACAGCGTGTTTTAGGGGGCGGCGCTGCCTATTCCACGGCTTTTTGTTCCATTTTCCATGTGAAGCTTCCGACACAGCCTTACTAAGGTACAATTCCGGCACCCTGAACAGGTCAAGGTCCAGATTCGGCACCGGAGCCTGTCAAACGAGCACTTTTTAAATGCAAAAAACCGACGGGACCAGAGAGGACTGGACAGGACAGGACAGGACCGGACAAGACCGGAACGGACCGGAAAGGACAGGACCGGACAAAACCCGAAGAACAAAGGCCCGGAAATGGAACGGACAACGGACCACACAATGAGCCGGATAGTCAACCGGAAAGGCCCGGGCAGGACCGGAAAGGATCGGATAAGCCAATAGACATAACCGGAAGGGACCCGCAGGATCGGCAAACATCGCCGGACAAGACCGGACAGGAGCGGACGGGACCAGAGAGGACCGGACAGGACAGGACAGGACCGGACAAGACCAGAAAGGACCGGAAAGGACAGGACAGGACCGGACAAGACCGAAATAACAAAGGACCGGACATGGATTGGATACTGGACCGGACACTGAACCGGAAAGGGCCGGCCAGGATCGGCAAACCCCACCGGACAAGACCGGACGGGACCAGAGACGACTGGACAGGACCGGACAAGACCGGAACAAGAAAGGACCGGACAAGGAACGGGCAATATGGACCGGACAATGAACCGGAGAGTCGACCGGAAAGGACCGGCCAGGATCGGCAAACACCACCGGAAAATGAACCGGATAAACCGGAAAGGATCGGCTAGGGTCGGCAAACGCCACCGGACAAGACCGGACAAGACCGGACGAAACCAGAGAGGCCCGGACAGGACCGGACAAGACAATAGACAGGACAATGGCGCAGACAGTGGACCGGACAGCAGACAGGATCATAATCGAGTGGGACAATGGACGCATCCAACCGGACAAACGACCGAATAATAGGCCAGAAAGGATCGGGCAGGACCGGACCGCAACGGAACCAAACCGACAAGACCGGACAGGACAAGAGGACCGGATAGGATAGGACAGGAGAAGACCGGAAAGGAACGGATGAGACAATAGACGCGACGATGGGGCAGACAGCCCGCCGGATACCAAACAGGACCATGCCTAGCCGGATAAAAGACCAGAAAGTACCGGACAGGACCGGACAAGACCGGACAGCACCGGAAATGACAGGACAGGACCGGATAAGGCCACAACAACAAAGGACCGGACATGGAACGGACAATGGCCTAGACAATGAACCGGAAAGTCGACCGGAAATGACCGGCCAGGATCGGCAAACACCACCGGACAAGACCGGACGCGACCGGACGGGACCAGAGAGGACCGGACATTGAACCGGGCAATGGACCGGACATGGCCGGACACGCGCCGGACACGCGCCGGACATCACCAGACAGGAACCGGACAACACCGGACAGGAACCGGAACTAGCCGGACAGGGACCGGACATGAACCGGACAGCAACCGGACAAGACCGGACAATGGACCGCTCAAGGATCAATTGAACTAAGTTCTGCATGGCCCAATTGAAGTAAGTTGTGCATGGCTTAAAAAAATACCTACTAAGACAGACACTACCGGGCACTAAAGTGTGGAAAAAAGTTTTTGGAACCAGCAGTGTTTTGCTAAAGCGCATAAACAAAGCAGCTTCTGTTATAACTTGTTCCTTCCTAGGTACTGAAACATTGCTCCTTAAAACAGATTGTACCGCATTGGCCGTCTTTCACACAATCCTATGCTTTGCGAGATTTCCGTGCCACCAGCGGACGTGATTCGTCTGTAAAAAAGGACCATGTTCGCTAGAAAGGGGCCGGCGCCAAATCGTAACACTGGCCCTTCGCTGGGCTTCCGCAGTGCTAAAAATGTTGCCTCTGAAACCGGCGGTGCAATGCTCGGGTCGCGAAAAAGGTATTTCCGGACTTGCCCATGCATTGCGAAAGCGCCACAGAAGTCATGTCCAACATGTGCCGCGCCGCCCGGAAGCGCCAAAAAAAAGGTGTTTTTACAATAGGCCTTGTCTGGCTGAGACGGGAAAAATTGTTTAAAATGATGCATGCGTTGCTGGCTTGCCGAGAGAGCGTCTGCTGGACTCGGCCCAGCCTTTTTCAGCGGCTTCAAAAAAACCACCGGCCGTGCCTGGCTGAAGCGGCAAAGAACGAAGCTCGCGCCAGGACCTCCGGGATGCAGACCTGGCAGCAGGTTCTCCAGCACAGCGAAACACAGATGAATGTTGCAACACGGCCGCAAGGCAGGCGCCTTCTGTGGACACAAGGCGGCAGACAGGCCCGGCAAAAGAAATTAGCTGCCCCGGCTTGAGCCTAGATTCCCTTCACACGCCATTCAATCATCAAGTACCACGGGCAATGAAACCAATCGAAACAAGCAATGTGAAAATCATATGTCTGCCATTGTGCTTTCTTTGTCTGCCGCACTTTTTCCCCCCACTGGGTCACACATTCTCGGTGACATCCGTACGGCAGCCATCCTGTGCACGCGGCGTGCTTGATTCCCTCCTTGCTTTACACTGTTCCGGCCAGATCTGTACGACAACGATCCTGTACCGACTGTCTTTGTGACACGGAGACAGGTAGCTACATGTGAAACCTTGTGCCTCACTGTGCTGGGGCGAAATGCTTCGGTGTGAGGGGGCCGCCGGCAATGAGGTACTCTTCGTCCCGCTGCACCCTTGACATCGCAACATACGCTGCCGCTCTGCAGCCTATGGCGTCCAGCCAAATGGTTACATGTGGGAGCGTCATGCCCTGGACCTTCGGAATGGTGCACGCGTATCCCAGACGCACGGGAAAGCACGTGACGCGCCTGCCATCCTCAAGCTCTTGGCTGACCATGTGCACAGCAAGCCTCTGTCCTGTTCTTGTGAGGACTTCCAAGCACTTGCTTCTCTCGTCATAGGATTCCACGGTGGCGCTCATGCCGTTCACAAAATCGTGTTCTTTGTCCATGTTCTTGGTCAAGAAAACACGCATGCCTTCGTAAACTTCCGTCTCGGCTCCAACCAAGCGGCCCTTCTTCAGCTTGTTGGTGGCCGGGTCGTAGTTGTCCAGGTTGGCCTCGTAATCAAAGAGCACGTTGCCGATGGGCTGCTTGTGCCGATGTTCGAAGAAAGCTTGCAAGGCCAATGTGTTGGCTTTGGTGCAGGCCAACCTGCTGCACGTCACAATGGTGGTGTTGTCGTGCTCCCGGAAGAGGTCAAGGATGTCATATGCCGTGGGCTCATCTGTCTTCCAAGCCCGGTGCCCCCGCAGGATTTTCTTTGTGAGCTGCTTCATGCTCGGCTGCGCCGTGCGCAGTATGTCCAGCTTGTGTTGCAGCTTTGGGCATTTGCAGCGCACCTGCTCACGGAAGGTGATGGTATTGACATGCGGCACCCACGCCTGGCTTTCATCACAGCGGCGTTGTTCTTTGTCGACGACCGGCAGCTGCCAAAAGTCACCCAGGAGAACCAGACAGGGAAGCTGGTCCGCATACTTCCACATNGCGGCGTTGTTCTTTGTCGACGACCGGCAGCTGCCAAAAGTCACCCAGGAGAACCAGACAGGGAAGCTGGTCCGCATACTTCCACATTGCCACGATGCGCTCAAAGTGTTCTGCGGTCAGCATGGAGACCTGGCACAAGCACCGCACAGAAACTTTATACAACAAAGCCAAACAAACTAGAATGATGCAAGCCAATCATTTTGAGAGGGGTTAGCGCGTATTATATATTTCAATGCCTCGTCGATGATGACCAGCTCGTACTGAGTGAGGATTGCCATTGCTTCTTGAAGCGGTTTGTGCAGCAGGAACGCTCCGTGGGAGGTGTCCACGTCAACATCCGGATGTACGCTGCGTACTTCCGATGCAAGCTGTCCTGTGGGGAGGGCGAAGAGAATCCTGGCGCCTTTGCGCTTCCATTTGCGCACTTGCTCATGGATGACGTGGGTCTTCCCTGTGCCCGGAGGACCGCTTGCAAAGAGGATCTTGTGCGCCTCTGCCTTGGCACTGCATGCTTCCAGCTCTTCATCCGTTTGCGCCTGACAGGCAGCGNCCTGTGCCCGGAGGACCGCTTGCAAAGAGGATCTTGTGCGCCTCTGCCTTGGCACTGCATGCTTCCAGCTCTTCATCCGTTTGCGCCTGACAGGCAGCGACTGCATTCTCCATTTGCTCGGACATCTTCTCCTTCAGACGCTTCTGCGACCGCGTCAGCTTGTGCTTTNTGCACGCCTTCTTGTCCTGATTCCAAGCGCTCAGTAGCTCTTTCCGATGCTTTGCGAAGGCCTGATCATCTTCGTGGCGTTGCCTCTGCACTTCCTGCATGACCTGCTTTTTGTGCTTTTCCACGATGTAGTTGATGATCTTGCCGTCGTCATTTGACTTCCTCAGAAACTCAAGCATCGTCATATCCTCTCGGCGCCAGGCCGGCGCCTCGTACACCTCGACGAATTTGGGTTTCGTCTCCATGTTGTCGAAGTTCGGGGCCATGATGTCGCACATGCTGCCGCTCATGATACATTGGGGGAAGCGGTCCATTGACAGAATCATCCACATCTCAGGCTCCAGCAGCCGGATCCGCCGCAGGACGCCAACGGCAGTGCTGTAATCTGACCCTTCTCCGTTCAGCCACTCCGAATCCATGCTGCTGCTAAACTTCATGCCATATGTGGCAATATAGTGAAGGACCGCTCCGTTGCGGCTGTCTGTGCCGCCGCCTTGCTGCACATCTTCATGGCATTTGGTGATTTCCATCGTTGGCTTCAGGTACGCTCGGACGTGTGCGGCTTTGTCTTCCTCAGTGTGATGAAGAGCAACCGCACCTGCCTCGGGGTCCCAGGCCGATGCCTCTTCACGGACGGGCAGCTTCGAATCCTTGTAGTCTTGCTGGGAGTCCATCACCAGGCCATGCAAGAATGGTTCTGTCTCCTTTGGGGGAATGGTTGCTTGGATCTTCTTCTCCAAGCCAATGGCCTCGACGTTCTCCAGGAAATCGAGGGAGTGGCTATGGACGGTGCCTCGTCCGTGGTACCGCTGGCTTGCTTGTTTTCTTTTGCCGTCTTGAAACTCCAGGCGTGTCGCATGGGCGATGACGGTGCTGATGTGGCTGTCTTCGTCCTCTGGGCCAAGAACGTGGCCCTTCCACGTGCGATCTGATCTACCTGATCGTGCCATGCCTCCACATATGTAGCCCGTGTCCAATTCCTTCAAGACATGTGCCATGTGCAGGGTCTCAGCACCGGCCAAATGCTGCCGCGGGCGCCCCAGAGCTGCTTGCTCATGCATCACCCACTCATGGTATGGAAAGGACCTTTCGTATGGGGCCCTTGTGCGGAAAAGCGAAGCATTTCCACATTGCCACTGCATGTCCAGCACTGCTTGGTGCCGCACCCGCCAGTACTGCGCGGTCCATGGGGAACCTTTGAGGAGATGGCGGAGCGCCACACCCGTGCGAGCTGCNGTGCCGCACCCGCCAGTACTGCGCGGTCCATGGGGAACCTTTGAGGAGATGGCGGAGCGCCACACCCGTGCGAGCTGCTAGGTTTTTCTTCGTGCCTATCGTTGTCCACATGGAGAGGTCAAAGACAAAGTGTAGCAAGTCATAATCTGCACCGTACCCGATCACAGGAGAGAGAACCTTGCGAAGAAAACCTCTTCTGATGCGGCCCTGTTCTGCTGCCACGACGTTTGGTTCTGCTCCTTCGGCATCCTCGGCGACGAAGTCCTGGCTGCCCTTGTCCTCCGCTTCCTCGTCTTCGTCTTCGTGTTGTGGGTCGGCTCGTTCTTCCTCGCTGCTGGTGTCTGCGGCACGTCTCTGCGGCGGTTTCGCTCCTTTTCGGTTCTCATGGGATGCCCGGGCAACGGTTTCACACAGATCGCGGTGCCAGTAGAGGTGGGGCCATAAGCAGCATTCCAAGCCNCGCTCCTTTTCGGTTCTCATGGGATGCCCGGGCAACGGTTTCACACAGATCGCGGTGCCAGTAGAGGTGGGGCCATAAGCAGCATTCCAAGCCTTTGGTTTCAATGAATCGAAGAGGCCGTTTGCGCTTCGAGAGGGGCGCCCGGTTGCCATGCTTGTTGAGAAATTTTTGGTGCTCCTGGAGGATCTCCTTGTATGCGCTGTGCTGGCTGCCCAAGAGGAATTCGAACGCTTCCTTTGCTGCCCTCCTGTCCCCTCGTTTCCGTAAGGCTGCGATCTCAGTTTCTACGTTGCGCTCCTTCCAAGCGAAGGCCATCATCGCATTGTGAACCCTATAGCCGTTGGGCACCCTTTCGACGAAGCCGATGTCCATCGTCAAGGGCCGCAGCGCTTCCAGCACTCGCCGCTTCAAACCTCTTAAAGGGACTGGGATGTCTTCGGGCTGTGGGACATATTCACCGTGTTTGCACGCTGTGCACTGGCTCTTTGGGACGGTCGCTTTATTCACTCTTTTGAGGTCCATGGGCGTCAATTTTCTTGGGCACATGCTGTGGCACTTTTCACACATGCCCCAGGAGCCGTGTTTGCACCACTTCTCCACCATCTTGGCCTTCTGGTCTGTTGGCAGCGGCAAATCCGTGTCATTCGAGGCAACATGGCCTATCTCGCCGCAAGCTTCTTTTACAGCAGCTTTCTCGGCTGCTTCAGCTTCTTCACCTGCACGAGCGAGCTGCTTCTCTGGGAAAAAGAACTTCCGCCGAGGGACTCGCTGATCTCTTCGCACCAATGCCTCGTACGCCGACTTTTCCTTGTCTTTCAGCTCTTTGCCCGCTAGCTGTCTATGTCGGAGGTGGCGTTCCCAGTCTTCCTTCGGCTCTGCCTTCTTGTGGTAGTCCTCTGCATCGGCTGCACCAAGGAACTGCTTCACCCTCTCCAGCGCCAGGTCAAATACCGAACGGT
Organism: Symbiodinium sp. clade C Y103; assembly: GCA_003297045.1. NCBI lineage: Eukaryota > Dinophyceae > Suessiales > Symbiodiniaceae > Cladocopium > Cladocopium sp. clade C. Next base: position 389,005 of record BGPT01001059.1, read on the forward strand.
TTGCCGTGTAGAACTTGCGCAGTGCTTTGGTGATCTCTTGCTTCCCCCTGGTGCAGGCAGCGCTGCCGATGTCAGTGTCTTTTCAAACAACTTCTGGTGTGGCCATTTGGGGGTTACGCAAATAGAAGCGCGTATCCTTGTCAAAATCAATCACAGACCTCTACACGAACAACTGCTCCTGCCTGCTCGTCGCATGTGCTTCTCGCATACGCTCTTCTTCGCAGAACACACACTGTTGGATGCCCCGTGCTGGCTGAACCCGTGCAGCTTCTCCTGGACTCACAGGGCAAAAAGTGCAAGCTACACCTTGGTGTCCGTGGCACCGCTTGCTGTCAGGCACTTTGCTTGCTGCCGGCCGCTTGTGCACGGCCGGCCTCTTCAGCACCTTCCTTGTCGCGGCCGCTGCCATCTGCAGGTACGCGGCTGGAGGCGGCTGCTTGTACCGCAAGCGCCTGGCGCCTGGGATTTGCTGCTGCTCTCCCCGCGCCCTTTTCCATGCAGGTTCATCGCCTTCTGCATCTTGTCCTTCATGCTCCTTCTCCTCTTCTTCATCGCTGCTCTCCTCTTGCGGATCAAACGCCTGCAAGGCCTCTTCCTGCTCGTCTGCTGACCTCACTTGCTGCTCGTCTTCCGAGGAAGCTTGGCAGCCCATGCTGTCCAAATGGTCCAGTTCCGCTCTGTTGTTCCCCTCCCCCATCTCAGCTTCCATGTCTGCGAGGAAGCGATGAACATTCAGCTCGTCATCGCTCTCCGATTCAGCCTCTGTGCTGTCGCCATCTGCAATGGCCTGGCCTTCGTCGAAATCAGTGCCGTCACTGTCCTCGTCCGGCTTCGCCACGTCTGTCACAGGACTGGCCTGTCAGCACTCAACCAAGCATGTTTGCGACTCTCGACATGTTATGCAATCTTATCCAACATGAGTTTCAGTGCTACAAATACCAAGGGTGAAATGTTGTGCCCGCGCTCCGGCCTCCCGATTCAAAGCGGAGCTTGAAGCTGAAGGCCTTTTCCTCGCTGCTGTACCACCGCGAGCAGCAGCCGCCTTCGCGCTTCCTCTCGGAGCCGCAGCAGCACGGCCCACCTGTCCTTGTGCCGGCCGTGTTGCTTTGATCAATTGCGAGATTCTTCCGGCCTTGTAGCCGTCTTCCCGGAGGTGCTGGCGCATTGCCGCCTCATCCATACCTTGCGACCAAAGTCCTGTCACGTAATCCTGGGCAGACTTCTGTCCTGCGCCGCCTTTCGTCTTGGGGGCCATGGCAGCAAACCAAGGAATGCGAGGTAGACAACGAGCGGTGATCACCGAGCGAATTGATTGAAAGCTGCGCAGTGAAGTCACCACAAGACTCCTTTCAAGACATGTTTGACCAAGCCAGTCTGAGAATGAGAAAACTCCATACTTGCAGCGCCTTCGAACCTTTTGCATGCCTGGCCATGATGAATGAAATAGATATTGTTGCTTGTATGGCTTCCGCCCCGGGTCTTTGTGGCTTTTTTTGCGCGCTGTAGGACGTCAGTTGCAGATTCAAACATCTGTACCCATGCTACTGCAGGCTGTACACATGCACTTCAAACAAAGAGCGCTCTATACTGTCCCTTTGGCGCCCTCTGTTCTGGTAGGGCCCGTGGCCTACATTGTGCCCGCTCGCAAAGCCATGAGGTTTCCCGCCAACAACAACAACAAACCTTTTGAGACGATGGCAAACAAACAGAACCTTCAAGAACCTTTTGTAATCATTCGTAGGCAACCCCGTTCACAAACCCGCGGTCTATTGCTAGCTTTCCTGCGCGCGCCTTCGGAACGTGCCCTCCCGCGCGCTGGCAGCTCAGTCGGTCTCGGTTTCTTGATCGTCTTTATCGAACACCAACGGCTTCTCATTGACTCCCTTTTTGCTCTTTGACGTCCTTGTGCCCGGACTCTTTCTGCGCATCTTTGGGGGTGACCGAAAATCACTTGCTGATGCGGATTTGCTGGCTGAAGCCGCCCTTGCAGAGCTGGACCTGCTATTTGCACTGGAAGACTTCTGCTTGGGTGCCTCGGCCTCGGAAGAAACAGTTGCCGACGAGGCGCCGGCCCTTCGCTTCCGTCCTGGTGCCGGATCGTTGGTGCTTGCTTTGGCCGCAATTTCGGCCAGTAACGCCGCCTGCTTCTTGGCCCTGTCGCGAGGTTTCTTCAGCCAAGCTTTCACTTGGCTGCGCTGTTCGCCCTCCACTTTTTGCGCCCATTCTTCGGGGTTGCAGAGCAAAGCCATGTCCTTCAACAAAGTCATGGAAAAGAGGTACAAGCTAGCAGACCGGGAAGCGAGCCTTGCCAGATGCCTCGGGAGATCGGTCTTGTTCTCTTCCAAGTACGTATCGAAAACTTTCACAGCCTTCTTCAGCCGTCTCTCCTCAGGGCGCCCCGTCTTTCCAAGATTCAGGACCGACAAGCTTTGCACGAAGGCTTTGCCGCTGTCTGTTGTAAAGGCCTCCAGGATCTCTGGAATGCCCGTCTTGCGCAGCTTCTGGCGCATTTCCTCTGGCATGCTTTCGCCAAAATCCTGCAGCAGTAGTTGCGCACCATTGTGCACACTTGCCGCGTCCAGAGACAAGCCCATGCCGATGCGTCGGCACAGTTCTTCGTTCTTGCCGGAGCGGGTTGCGAGAATGGACTTCAGTTGGAGGAGTTTGTTTTCATCTTGACCTTTGGGAAGGTAAAAGGGAACCCCGTCCTCATTCGGATAAGCTGCCAATAAGGATTTTGCGAAGTAGTTGTACCTTTGCACCACTACACCTGGGTGCTTCTTCTTCTCCCCGCCTTTCTTTCCCTTGGCTTCACGCTTGCCAGGGGCCTTTCTGTGCGCACCGCTGCGGCCCATGGCTTTTGAGACAGGACAAGAGTGAAGTCAACGAAGCGTCTAGCTGATCTCACCACGGCTGCAATCACCAATGCAAAACGTCGGAACAATAAACGTATGTACGCAGACAAATATTCAAAGATGTTCAGCAAAACTTGCAGGTACCACCTTCTGCCTGTCTTTCTCTTCATGTTTCTTTGCCTGTCTCTGTTGATGCCGTTTGACCTTGTTACTACTGCAGCTCCTTTTCCGGCGCTATCCCCAAATGTGATCCGGCGCGCGAAAGCAGTGAAACAAATATAACGGGATCAGCAGTTCATGCTACCACATCGAACTCCTCTTTCCTTTGCGGCCGCCCCGAAAGATGAAGAGCCGCAGAGGCAAAGACTGCTATACCTCAGTAGCCATCGGCAACAGAGTCACCAGCCAGAATGTCTCGTCCAAAAAAGGGTTGCAGTAGACACTTCACTGTCGTAACTTGCTGATGAAAAACACTGCAAAACATGGAAAGGAACGGAGACGAAAGGCCGACAGCCCGACGCAAAAAGACAAGGCCCGGAAAGGACCGGAAAGCACAAGGACCGGAATGACACCGGAACAGGCACCGGAACAGGA
>BGPT01001059.1:392459-403082 GCA_003297045.1 Symbiodinium sp. clade C Y103
GGGCCCGGAAGACCGGAACGCGACCGGAACAGACAAAAGAGCAGGACCGGAAGAGGACCGGAACAATTGAATTTAGTATTGAGCGGGCTGGCGCTCGCACTTTTCGGCGCTCGGCGCCGTAATCGTTTCGAAACGGCCCGTTTTCACCAGAACCTAGTCTAGTAAGAGTCATTCGCGGGCCCCGCGGCGTGCCGATCCCAGCACGTCGGTCCATGAGAGGTCAGGCGTCACATGGGTGGCTCGATAGGCCCGTATGCTGGACCAGTCTCTCCTCCGGTCCTGGCGGGATAGCGCACGCTCCGAAAGGACCGTGCTAAGTAACTAGGTCCTCCCCTTCGTCCGGGTGCCCTGTCGGGAAGCGTAGCGCTTTTCGCCGTGTTTTCCAACAGTAAGGAAGGACAGTGAATTGTATACGATGACCCCCCTCTGGAATAGGCGTATTTTACTGGTACTTTTGTGTTTTTAACTTTCCCGGTGTCCCCAGTCCTCACGGCGGCTGAGGTATAGCAATCTNTTTTACTGGTACTTTTGTGTTTTTAACTTTCCCGGTGTCCCCAGTCCTCACGGCGGCTGAGGTATAGCAATCTTTGCTTCTGCCGATGCCCTTCATCGCCTCGAGCAATAGCAGAGCCTAAAGGGAGGTCGATATGGTGGCATGAACTGCTAATCCCGTGTCACTTGTTTCACTGCGTGCATGCGCTGCATCAGACTTTAGATAGAGCGACAGAAAAGGAGCTGCAGCAGTAACAAGGCCGAATGATATTAACAGAAACAGGCAAAGATATGAAGTGAAAGAAGAAGGCAGAAGGTGGCACCTGCAAGCTTTGCTGAACACTTTTCCGACAGGCCGACATAACACGCTTTTTGATTTATATCTTTCTGGCAGCTTTGATGTGAAGCACGCAGCTGTCGTCTGCAGCTCGGATCGTAGTAGCAGCTCTAGTTCTCGCCCTGTAGAGTATTTTGCCCTGCGAAGGCGATGGCTGGCTCGTGGCATCAAGAGTACGGACAGCCGTGGGAGGAGTCTTGGCAAGCCCCGTCGTCATCCTGGAAGGGAAAGACCAAGAAGGGCCAAGGGCAAGGCAAGAAAGGCAAAGGAAAATGGCAGCAGCCGTCCGAGGAGCAAGAAAGTGCGACCACGGAGTGGACAAGCCGTATCCTCTCCCGGTACCAGTGGAGCAAAGCAATCCTGAAAGCAGCTGCAGACCAGGACGGCTCCGCCTTCGTCAAGNCACGGAGTGGACAAGCCGTATCCTCTCCCGGTACCAGTGGAGCAAAGCAATCCTGAAAGCAGCTGCAGACCAGGACGGCTCCGCCTTCGTCAAGGAGTCCCGCAAAGGCATTGACGACGTCAGTTTCCTGGCTGCAAAGAACCTCAAGAAAGCGCTGAGCGCGCACAACAGCCACTTGCTGCGACGACCAGGGGTGGGCCTTAGCGAGGCAGCCGGCTCAGTGCAGGCGGGCGCCGATGTGCTCGGGAACATCGACTCTGTGAACTTTGCAGAAGTGGGAGCAGCGCTGGAGCAAAAAGAGGTGAAGGAAGCTTTGCAGGTGCTTAACACCCTGGACACCAACGCCGAACACTCAGAGACGCTCGTTGCCGGAGCCTTGAAAGCATTGCATGCTGAGCTCTGCGACAAGCCCGAACTGGGGGAAGCCTTGGTGAAAGTCACCGTGGCCGCGAGTCGCCTCTACCTCTGCGGCGCCCATCTGCTACCGCTCTTGACCTGCCTGAAGAATCCAGAGTGGTGGTGCGAGGCTTTGCCGCAAGCGGCGTCTGATCACAAGCGCGTCCAGGCCTGGCGCCAAAATCCGCAAGACAAGCACAAGATGTTCAAAGCCCTGGCCGCAATGGTGACCGAGAAGATCGAGGCAGCAGCGGAGTACGGCAAGAACGATGCCGCAGCACTGTTTGCTAAGAAGCAGCCCGCCCAGCGCGCACNTGGCCGCAATGGTGACCGAGAAGATCGAGGCAGCAGCGGAGTACGGCAAGAACGATGCCGCAGCACTGTTTGCTAAGAAGCAGCCCGCCCAGCGCGCACCAGCTGGCGACGAGGATAGCTCAGAGACCACGGCGGCAGCACCAATGGAGAACAAGAAAGACAAGAAAACCAAGAAGAAGAAGNCCCGCCCAGCGCGCACCAGCTGGCGACGAGGATAGCTCAGAGACCACGGCGGCAGCACCAATGGAGAACAAGAAAGACAAGAAAACCAAGAAGAAGAAGGCAAGCTCCTCAGAGGGTTCCTCGGCGACTGCAAAGCTAAAGAAGGTGAAGAAAGCAAAGAAGAACGCACCAAAGAAACGCTCTCCAAGTACTAGCCGGAGCCCGTCTGCCAAGGCTGCGCCCAAACCTGCCGAAGAGGCCGCAGCCAAGAAAAAGAAGGCAGAGTCGGTGAGTAGCGACGGCGTCGAGACCGTGGACGGCCCTGCCAGAAAGAAGACAAAGAAGCAGNAGGGCGGATGAGGTGGTCGTCCTTGCCAACATGGCGGCAGAGCAGGCCGGACAGCGCTTGCCGCATATTTGAATGGTTTTGGGCAGTGAGAGAACAGCAATGCCCAAGGCAGGCAGCATAGAGCACAGAGACGCATGCACAGCGGCCGAACGCGACCGAAAAAACGCCGGCGTCGGTTGTGAACCTTGTGTCGTGCGCGCATGGTGTCAGCAACCGCAGCAGTTGCATTCCTAGCTTAGCTCATGTGCAGCATGTTCACCGTCGTACTGCAGCCATTTTCCGTTCAATTCATCATNAGCAACCGCAGCAGTTGCATTCCTAGCTTAGCTCATGTGCAGCATGTTCACCGTCGTACTGCAGCCATTTTCCGTTCAATTCATCATCTGACTCCGCGCGGCCTTGCCGTCAAGGCGGGTCAAGCTGCGTCAGTTGTTGCAGCCCTTGGGCTGAGAGCCTAAAGTCGGTACAGGTGTGTAACTTGGATTTGCTGGGAAATGCCTGTTCCACAGCAGTTTTGTGCTTCCGTCATTCTAGCTGGACACAGAGGCGCCTCGGTCGCTTGCACGTGGTGAGTCGGGCCAGAGATTCGCAGGCAAATCATTTGAGGTTAGGTCCAATCTTGTGCGATCTAAGTCTAAGTACATACAGTGAATTCATCCGAGGCCATGGCTCCCAAGTCGAAGCAGCACAAGGCGGCAACACCAGATAGTGCAGGGTCGGGTGTCTACTGCTGCTTCAACTTCTGCCTGTCGCTCGTATTGGAAAAAGCTGCCTGCGCGCTTTCGCTGAGGCATCCAAGACAGAAGCACCCGAGCCACCAATGAAGCGGCCAGCGTGCAGCAAGAAGCCCGCCGCAAGCAGCTCGGCGGTCCCCGGAAACATGGACGTGGAGGCAGGGATCCGGCAGGGGCATATATGAAATTGTTTACAGACAAGCTTGTTTACAGATCTTGCTGGAAAGTTTCCACACAACTGTAACCGCCAGGGGATTCCAAATAAAGCCGAAGGGCGGAGTGCCTATGGTGCTGCGCAGCGCTTCGTCCGCGGCCTTTGGGAACAAGGGTTGACCGAAGACCAGGCAGGGACTNATTCCAAATAAAGCCGAAGGGCGGAGTGCCTATGGTGCTGCGCAGCGCTTCGTCCGCGGCCTTTGGGAACAAGGGTTGACCGAAGACCAGGCAGGGACTGGCTAAGACGTATCCTGCAAGGGTAAGAGGCGATGTATAGACATGCCCGGACAGGTGCGGCAGCAGCTGANAAGGGTTGACCGAAGACCAGGCAGGGACTGGCTAAGACGTATCCTGCAAGGGTAAGAGGCGATGTATAGACATGCCCGGACAGGTGCGGCAGCAGCTGAGAGACTATCAGTACAAGCCGGGGCGTATCTCGCAGCTCATCAAGCTCACCCGCCCAGCTGCTGCAGAAGGCGCCGTGGAGGAGGAGCCCTTGCAGATTGTGCAGAACCTGTGGGGGCAAGGCCTGTCGGAAGCTGAGGCGCGCAGACATGCAGTGATATATATGTGCATCAGAAAGCACTTGTTTCATTACTTGCACACACTTGCATAGACCCGTAGACTTTCTTCCGGCAGGTCCGCGAACAATTGAAGCAGGAAGGCTTCGATGCACAGCGCGTTGCAGAGCTCATTGTGCAGACACGCCCTGCCGCGCTTGCGCAAGACCCAGACAATTTCTTGGAAGAGTTGGAGACGGCCCTGGAGGGTATGGATACGGATGCAGAGGAAGCAGCTCCCCCAACAGAAGAGCAGCAGATCCAAGAAGTTTTGGCGGAGTGGGAATTCGAAGAGCGCCGCAGCATCCAAGGAATGCCGCACGTGTTGCAGCCTGATGTGTTGCAATCACCAAGAAGTCAGGATCCACAGCAGCAAGCGGAACAAGAAGAAGCAGATCAAGACATGGCAGGACCCGAGGAAGACGCCGCTGAAGAGGAGCCTGCAGAGCCAGAAACAAAGCGGGCGCGCAAAACAGCCAGGATGTGCCCTGGCCGCTCAAGGGCACAGCCCTGTGGATTCAGTCAGCGCCTAAGCCAGCTGGGCAGCCCAGTCATGCTGAGCGCAGGCAAAACAAAATGTCAGTTTTGCGATCCCGTAGCTTTGGAAGCAGCCGTCACAGTCCCGCAGAAGAAGAAGCACGTGACCCGTGCCTTGAGGGTCTGGACTGATGCAGGCAGACAGGACATCGCAGACGCTGCCATGGAGCGTATTCCGGAAGCTCATCGAGAAGGTTTCCGACAAGCTCTACAGAGGCCATCAAGAGCAGCTCCTGCCGTGGCGGCACGCGCCGCGGCCAAGGCGCAGGCGCACGAGGAAGAGTGGTCGAAAGCGATGGAGCAGCGACAGTGGCTCGGCGGGCCCTTGCCAGAGGAAGAGCAGCAGGTCTACCAGAGGAAGAAGCGGGATGATGCCCGCCGGGTGCGCAGCAAGTTTGGGCCGTGGGTCGAAGCGCAGCAGGAAGGCGACAACACGTGGAGGAGTCCTTTGGCAACCCGCTTTGTCGAATGGTGCAAAGAACATTCCTGGGCAGCGTGCTCCAAGTGCCACCGCCTGGAGAAACGGCCTCTTCGTGAAAGCCATGTGAGCAGCAACCGCACACCTCCAGCCACCATTGCACAGTGCGCGCACTGCAAGGACGGCACGGGCTACCCCACAGTGGCGCACACTGACATTCCTGAGGTGCTGCGGGGGCTCACCGATGATGTCATTTGGGCTCTGCGCCCCTTGGAGCCTGACGTCGGCACCCCTGTGTGGGCAAAGCACGGGAACAGGGTGAAGACGGACATGATCAGGTTTTGGTGGCGCCACATCCCGGTTGCGGCGCAGATTCAACAGCTTGAGGCAGAAGAGGACCGCGCCGCAGCACTGGCAGCCTTCCAGTTCCTCATGAGCAGTCCAGACAGTTCCTACAAGAAGTTCGTGGACATGCACACAAAATTCCTTCGCCGCAACCGTGCCAGCTTGGAAGGACCTTGGGACCGCAAACTGCAGTTGCCACGCAGGGCGTTGGAAGAAGAAGGCTTGGAGTGCGCAGCGTGGCCACACCTATACCCCCGCACGAACATGTGCGAAACATACATTCGACTGCAAGACAGTCGACGGAAAGAACGTGCCACAGCAAAGGCGCCAGCACAACCTGCTCAGCCTCCTCGACCAGTGGCAGGCAGCTCTGATTCTTCGTCAAGCAGCACCAGCTCCTCGTCTACATCCAGCACATCATCAGGCCCCACAGCGCCAGAGGCACAAAGGGAAGAGCCAGCCACTGAGGCAACAGCAGCGCCATCGGCGGCCAGCACAGAGAAGCCGCAGGAGGAAGACAGCGGCAGCGAGACGGACGGTGACAGGGCAGATGAAAGTGAAGATGACGACGAAGCCGAGGCAGCTGCGCCCCTAGACTTTGCGCGGGCAGGCCGCAACTCGGCAAAGAGCGCCTACTTAGCCAAGGTCCTTGGACCAGTCTTGGGCTACGGCGCAACCTACGAACTCTTCCAGTTCGTCTATGACCTCTGGCTGTGGACCGCTGTGGGGGCGAAGAAGAACACAGTTGAGGCACCCATGCGACTGGCAATGGCTGGCTACAGCTTTGCGCCCGAGTACTGGCAAACCCGGCACGCGGCGCTGGTGGACATGGTGAAGCAGCTTGGGTACCCGACGATGTTCATCACAGTGGCGCCGTATGAGTGGAGCTTTCCCTTTCATCGCTGTGTAGAAGATGAAGCAGAGAAGCTCCTTTGTGGAAAGCTGCACCTGCCGGTTGCCGAAACACTCCACATTGCGCACGTTTTGGCGCAAACGGTCCAAGGCTTTCTGACAGGTGCCAACAAGAAGAAGCAGACAGGCGAGAATGCAAAGGCTTGGCGCAGCCATGTCTTGGCCGCCAAAGATGTTTCCGGCCGGCAAACGGTACTCAACTTCTTTGGTCGCTTGGAGTACCAAGATGGCAAGCGCAAGCGCTATGTCAATCAGAAAGAAGCAGCGACCCAGTTCTACCACGGACGTGGGACTGTGCATCTTCATGTGCTTGTCTGGCTTCAACATGTGGAGGCCGCGCGCTTAGAAGACAGCGTCAGCGCAACGGTGCCTGCCGACAACGAAGTGATGGCTAGCTTGGTGGAGGGCTCGCAACGGTCGTGGACAGGAAGCGGCTGGCCCAAGGAACCAGGCCCATCCCACTACGATGCCGAGAAAGGTGTGCTGCATCTGCATCACTCGGACACAGACTATTGCCGCTACAAGGAAAATGGTACAGCAGAAGGCATCCGAGCATATCTCGTCGACATCTTGTCCAGCTTAGGGTGCCACGTTGACGTCCAGATGTCAGACGGCCGAGGAATGTTGCTGAAGTATGTGTCGGGGTACGTGCCAAAATTTTCAGACAGCTTCACCACAGATTGGCTTTGTGATGCAGGCAGTGATTATGCGGTGGCAAAGCGGGTCGTGACAGACTTCCACCCGCTGACCCCGGAAATGACGTGCCAACTTAGCATGCAATGGTTTCCTCAGTGCTTTGCTGGTTCCACCCTCCAACGCTTTGTGGTGCCGGTGCCTTGGATTGGTGAAGTACCAACCCGGATCGCACAGTACATGCAGAGTGCATGGCGAGCGCCAGACATGACCTTAGCAGAGTTTCTCCGGAAGACCAACAAAGCCGGCGCCATTCACCAGAAATTGAAACGGCGCTATGAGCAAGCCAAGAAAGCAGCAGAAGCAAACCAGGAAGAAATCTTGGAAGAATCTCTGGAAGCGTGGACCAACAACGCACCTTCGCAAGGAGAAGTCGCCGTAGCAGCCATCTTCTTGTCGCGATACAACGATCGCTACTATGGGCAATGGGTTCTCATGAACGTTCCCTTCCGCGATCCTGACAGAGATTTGAAGCGCCCGGAGCTTGACCTGGTCCCGGACCACCTCTACTACCAGGCACTGGCGTACTTGCACCGCCCTGATCATTGGACCAACCCTGTCGCCATCAAGGAGCAGTTGGGCTTGGAAGGCTTCCGTGACTACCACATCAAGAACATTACCGCAATGATTTTGGCCAACCAAGGACTGATTCGCAAATACCTGGATGGCACGCTCGGCAAGAACAGCGAGGTGCTGGAAGAAACTGGCGAGCATCCGGCCGCAGGGGCAAGAGGCGTTGGAGGCCTCGAGCTGTCGCGCCAGCAGGCTGCTATCGCAGACGAGATTGTAGAGAGCGTCAGGCTTGGAGTGCAGCAAAGGCAGGAGCAAGAAAATGCTTGGAAAGGAGAAGGTCCGGAGCAGTCTCCGTTTGCACCAGCTGCGCCCTTGCGGCCAGCCATCGCAGTGCTTGGACCTGCGGGAAGCGGGAAAACAACTGCAGTCCATCATGCCATCCGAGAAGCGGCAAAGCACCAATGCCGCATTCTGCTCGCTGCTCCCACCGGCCGGCTGGCCGCGACCATGCGCGAAAAGTTCCCCGAGTTGGAGGTAGACACGGTCCACGGCGCATTCCTCGTATACAAGCCCGTTCGCGAAACCCTCGAGATCATGCTGCCCTACGACCTTGTGATTGTGGAGGAAGTTGGTCAATTGTCCAGGGCAAATTTCGAAAGGATCATGGAACAGTGGCAGGCCGCAGAGAGGCTCCCAACATTGGTCTTCGTAGGGGATTTCTACCAGTTGCCTGGGGCGGAGAAGACAAGCGCATTAGATTCAGCTTGGTGGCACAATGTTATGGTCAAGAAGAAAGAGCTCCACACCATGCAGCGCTGCAAGTGCCCGAAGCTTCGCCAAACCTTGGAGCTGCTGCGCACGAACAAACCGAGTGAGGCACAACGCAAAAAGATCGTGGCAGGCCACAAGGCGCCGTCTCTGGGCCGAGCCGGCTATGTCATGAACGAAACGCCGAGCCTAGAAGACGTCCAGCACATCTTGGAGGAGACCCCGCAGACCATGTTCCTGACCATCACCCGCAGAGCTGCAGCGTACCTCAATGACTTAGCTGTGCAGGTGCTGTTCCCCACGGAAATGCCGCTCGCAGTCCTACCCGCGGACCCTGAGAGCAACGTCGCAAATTGGTACAAAGGCAATATGGTGGCGGAAGTGCCGCTCGAGGTCCCCATCTACAAGGGCGCTTATGTGATCTTGACAAAGAATTTGAATAAGGCAATTGGCTTCGTCAACGGCATGGGCGCCACGGTCATCGGCATGGACAAGAACAATGTGATCGTCAGGACAGACCAAGGCAAGCTGCTGGCCGTGCACCCATGGACCTCGGAGAACCACGTGGTCCACTATCCGCTGCGCCTCGGGTACGCGAGCACACTGCACAAGGTCCAAGGGGCGACATTGAAGCACATCACCTTGTGGCTGGACGTGCGCAACTTCCCAGCGGCCGCGTACGTTGGACTCAGCCGGGTGGAATATGACATCAACTGGCAGTTCGTGGGCGATCCCGGCATTCATCATTTCACGCCGGCCAAATTCCATTGACCCGCCCCGCGCAAGACTGTCTCAGTGTCGTGCAAACAGCCCCTACAGAATGGCTGGAGCACAGGCGCGGCCGAAACAGTGCACCTTAGGCGCAGACCGCCCGCAGAGCAGACACAAAAAAAAAGCGCGTTTCGTCCGAGGAATGAGCTCTGTCCGGTTATGCTTTGCTGCGCTCAGCAAGGATCAAGCACGCTGAAAGCTTTTCAGTTCAAAAATTGCCGTTGCTTCTAGGCATGAAACATTGCACCATACTTGATTCTGAACCGCTGCCATGCTTGGCTCAAAGACTGTCACCTGACAGGGCTTGCGGCCGTAGGCTACACACAAATAATGCAAAAATGCTTTGCTGCAGTGGACAACCATCATGCTGAAACTTGTTGCCTGGGAGCGCTGAATCTGCGTAGCTGCTGCTTACAAGCATGTTGCATCGTGCAATGCTTTTTTTTTGAACTCTGAACAAGAGCCATTTGCAGCTCGAACGTGTCTCTCTGGATTGAGCTCGTCGCTTGGCTTGAACACAGATGCTTCCCTGCGGCCTTGGCTAAACGAAGTACCAGACATAGTACCTGCATTTCATGGTGCTGGGTTTCTGTTTTCGCCTTTGCGGCGGTGGCCTTTGAAGCCCAAGTGTTTTGCCACAAGGCTTCGCATGTTTTGCTTTGCTTTTTCAGGTACTGCATCGTGTACATCCCGACTTTGTCGAGGCGGGGGCCGGGATTTGAAGCATCCCGGCAGCAGCCCCTCTGCGGTGGGGAGGCCCGTTCCTGTCTGGTCCTTCCTGCGCGCGCCCGCTGTGTGTTCGGCCCTGCCCGGCCCAGTGTCCGGTTCAATGTCCAATCCAGGATCCGGCCTATGAGCCAATCCATCACATCTAGGCCACGGTCCCTTTATGGGCTTTGTCCTATCCCGTCTTTCTTGTCCCGTCTTGTGTCCGATTCTTTGTCCGGGGTCCATGCTCCGGCCCTGTCCGGTCCATGGTCCGGGTCCTATCCGGTCCTGTCCGGTTCGTTTCCGGTGCACGGTCCGGTCGAGTCCTGTCCGGTCTGGTCCTGTCCGGTTCTGTCCGGACCTCTCCGGTCCATGGTCTATTTAGTCTCCAGGCCAGAATCCGTTCGCTGTCCGGTCCTGTCTGGTTCTCCGGTTCCTGTCCGACTCTTTCCGGTCGCTGTCCGGCCCTGTCTGGTCCAGGGTCTGTTTAATCTCCGGGCCATAATCCGGTCGCTGTCCGGTCCTGTCTGGTGCTGTCCGGCCCTTTCCGGTTGTTGTCCGGTGTTATCCGGTTCCTGTCCGGCTCTTTCCGGTCGCTGTCCGGCCCTGTCCGGTCCATGGTCTGTTTAATCTCCGGGCCACAATCCGGTCGCTGTCCGGTCCTGTCTNCGGTTCCTGTCCGGCTCTTTCCGGTCGCTGTCCGGCCCTGTCCGGTCCATGGTCTGTTTAATCTCCGGGCCACAATCCGGTCGCTGTCCGGTCCTGTCTGCTTCTGTCCGGCCCTTTCCGGTTGTTGTCCGGTGTTATCCGGTTCCTGGCCGGCCCTTTCCGGTCGCTGTCCGGTGTTGTCCGGTTCCTGTCCGGCTCTTTCCGGTCGCTGTCCGGTGTTGTCCGGTTCCTGTCTGTTCACTGTCCGTGCTGTCTGGTCAACGCTTGTCCCTGTCTGGCTCTGTCCGGCCCTTTCCGGTTGTTGTCCGGTGTTATCCGGTTCCTG
>BGPT01001060.1:10814-36968 GCA_003297045.1 Symbiodinium sp. clade C Y103
GGAATTTGACTACCAAGCGCCGGAAACCAGACGCTGGAAAAACCCTTAGTACAAGTGCCGGAAGCCAGACACTTGCCCTGCCGGAAACCAGACATTCTTTTGGTGAGACATTCTACGTGGTTCAAACACGTTCCTGCACACCCTGAAATAAAACATGTGTGAACTCACCTGGAAGCTGGAAGGCATCGGATCAGGTGTCAATGTCTACGTGGCTCCGCCCAAAAATGTGGTCTTAGCGCTGACAAAGCGGCAAATGGAGGCATTTTGAGGATCCCAACATGTTTTTGTTTGAAATGTTTTGTATTATTTCTATTATCATTATAATTTTTCATTATCATCATTGTCCTTCATGGCTTGGAGTTATCTTTATTACCAATATTCTCATTATATCTCATTATTATCAATATTGATCATTGTTCATACATTATTGATCATGTCTTATCCAATTGGTGTTCTTCTTTTGGTCGTTGAGATATGTTGATCTTGCCCAGGGCCTCATGGTCGCCTCGCAGTGCTGGGCTCTCCGGAGGGTCTTGATCTGAGCGGCGTTCGCAGCGGAAAGGTGCGGAGTGCTTGGGATGTTCAATGCTGAAAAGCTGATGTGGGATGGTCAGGCAAAACGAAAATGATGAACATTCCAGTTTATGATACATCATGATACTATATTAGAAATCATAGTATATCATATATAATCGTATGCAACAACATGCGAGAATCATTGGTTGGTGGGTCAGATCTCCATGTTTCCTCGAGTTAATCCCCAACAGCAAAGGAAGAAGCTCCAATTGGGATGGTTGAAATCGGACACATCTCTGGTCAAAGTGGTGATGGTTTGTGGCGTTGACAGTTTACCACACTAAACGAAACCGAAGAGTCAGCAATCATTAGTAAACAATAGTAAGTGGTGAATCATTGGGTAACAGTGAACCATTGGTAATGATTTCATTAATCATTAAGCCAACATATGCGACATGGAATGATTAAGTTCAGAAATGGGTACGATAAACCACGTACCCACACCCGGGATTGCGTGCGACTTTAATGGTCTTATCAACAAACCAGAATCAGGATCGGCCCATCGTTTCACAGGTGATAATTTTCATGACTGAATACAGTTGATACGTTCCTTATTTGGAGAGAAATCATACTGTATCATACTGTATCTATGTAGCAGGGCATTGCTTTCTTGTCGCTTTTCTAAAACTCCTGTTCTTAATACCCTCCGGTCATCAAGCATGGCTGGCTAGAACATCCCCAGATGGGAACATCACATGCGGATATTTGAGGGGGTGATGTTCTGTCGACACGTTGGAATATCAAAGACTGAATCCTCATCAATCTCCATGTCCATCGGTTGAATCCCAAGATTTCGTGAAAACATGTCACAAATCTTGTTTAGATCTCAGGGGATTTAAACAACTGTCCTGAGTCCACGAATCTGAGCGCACCACCAACATCACATCCATCAGGACCAACCTGTGTAGCTACCAACTCTCACACCAACCAGTTCTTGATCATGCACAAAACACTTGGATAGAACGAGGAAATATTTCGTTGTGATCCACCAATGGGCTACTTAGATATCTACCTCCTGGAATCACACAAACTATGATGATGGAACCTGTCTCTGACATTGATCACGGATACAAACCAGGTATACAGTGGGATAACCCTGGAAAGGGGAGTTGGACTTACAATCGCCACGGTTCCAACCACAGATCAATGGGCGTGCACATCTCATTGGGGTTCGATGAGGATAGACCCACAATAGGAATAAGTAATTTTGGGAGATATGACTAGCAAACGTCTGAGAATGCAAAGCTACCTCATAGCAGACAAAATCCATCAATGACAGTCATTTGATCAGCTGGATCCTGTGCATCCTGGAGATAAAATCACTGACAGTCAACATGGAAGAAGGAACATCAAAACGCGGTCTAGAATCAAATTTTGGACTTATGACAGGAGGATGACATGAGGATGATCACACATACTATGAATCACTATCTGTAGAACAGGGCCAAAAAATGCTCGTCCAAAAGTAAGCACAGTACGATAGACTCGACAGACCCAACCAGCCCAGGATCAATGCACCCTGGTCAAGTTGCTAGGGCGATGTCCCAAAAAGTGACAGATTTGTGTTGGAAATGGCGACCCAGCATAGAAAGACAAGCCAGAGCTTTCTTATAAATCTTATTTTCAAATGTCAACATTCTTAACCCATGATTCAGTGGCATGATTACATCATAGTATGAACCATCAATCAGTATGAACAATAACGATCAACCATCAAAATGCACCATCTGTACTGTATTCCATCAAAAACTCCGTCATGCATCAAAATCGAATACGCAATCGAACCATATATACATTTGTTTATCGAACCATCTGTATGTATATATATATATACACATACGTGTGCCTTCATATGTATTCCATTGTTATTACCGTCAATGAAAAATGGATTCTTGGGAGTATCCCATTATAGCTGGGTTGTAACACCAATGGGATGCATCATTCTTCATTTCAGATCCCACGAATCCACACAGCGCCCACCCAGCGATCTTCGCCTGAACCTCCAGGCGTTGTAACAGACCTTGCCCTCTCACCTCGGTAAATCAGGAGTGTGACCGGCTGGTAACAATTGAGACTCCAGTGAGTAAGTGGGTCAAAGCGCATATATATGTATACATATTATATGCACATATTTATACCGCATAATTGTATATGTATACAATCATCGCACATGGGAGTTGCCCGAAATTAATTCACCCGAAAACTGCTCTTGGGCAACTCTTGAGCAAACCTTGCTCGAATCTTGTCCGATCACAGCTCGGTGCGTCATTTTTGCAACAAATCTAAACAACTGAAAGATCTGAAAGTACATACATCTCTGCGAAATATTTCATTGCGCCAAACCTTGGGCCACCCTTGTGCAAACCTGTCGCGATGCAGCATTTAACCACTCCGAGGTTGAACAAGGCCCCACTAAATTCAGGACGGCTCTCACAAGTATATTATATATGTACCAACTGGCATGCACATCAAAGTAGGAGCATGGGGATCTTTCAACCAAAAGTGGGTTTGAAACCAAGAGAAGTGGGGATCTACCAAGTGTTGCTGTAGTGATGGAGTGAGAACAGGACAACCACGGCCAAGGCCACACAGGTACCTTTGCAGACGAGTTTTCCAACTTTAACCAGGGAGTTCCCAACCAACCATGCCTACCAAATGCATCCAAATGCTGCTCCTCCAAACTCAAGTGCGATGCAAGACATCTGAACAGATCAAATTCCCCAGCTACAAAAGCTAACTTGAATCCTCCGAACTGTCTATTGATGTTGTATATCTGTGAAATTTAACATGGAACTAAAAAAAATGTCATGTTGAATGGGAAAATCCTCTTCCCAATCGGGGAAAGTTCATGATTTTCCATGTTCATTGTCATAGCCACTCTTAGATACCTTGCCATTGAAGAAAAAACAAGTTGGGCGGCTAGTCTATTTTCCTGTCTAATTACCTTGTATACGTTTCTTTTAATAGTCACCTATTTAAAAAAAAATCCGCCAGTGCCCACTTCACCAAGAGGCCTGGAAGGCGCGACAGTTCAGCAGCTTTCCACGCCCAGATTTCAGGCGACGGAGGACGGCCTGTAGGACCTGTCGGGCGGTCCTACAGGCCCAGGCAAATCTTTTAGAGACCATTTTTTCGGGGTAAATGCTGAAGCGATAAAGTTCCTTATTTTATGTAAAGTTTCTATTTTAGATTGTAGGGGGTTGCTCATCCAATGGTAAATACCATTGGATTTCCTCTAGAGTAGAATGGATCCATTTGTCCTGTGGCTGCTACCCAAAAATTAGCTGTATCGCACGCCAATATGGGGAGTTTGATGTATGTTGATTCCATGATGCCTTATCGTATGTTTGTTCAATTCAACCATTGGCTGAAAGACATGGCCAATCTTAGACTCTCTTGGATATATACTATATATACCGCGCAAAACATATTTGTTTAGCAAGTTGGTAAGAAAGCAAAACACGTGTGGCTCGACTCGCATGAGCTCCAAGGGCCATCACAGCACTGTCCCGGACACAGGTAGTGGGAGCACTGTACGGTACGTGAAACATAGTGAGAAAGTGGCCTTGAAGGGACAAGCCTAGTCATCGGATTTAGAGACATGCCGCAACTGCTGGGACACAGTGGGATGGCAACAAAAGGTCAGGATGAAGTCCAAACATCACTGGGACACATCGCGAGGCGGCAGCATCCCAGATTTCTGATCAATAGGCTGTCGAAACCCCCATGGGATTCAGGTCTGTGTGAAGAATAGCCATGGTTGTGGTATGGTTCCCACTGCTTGCCACGCGCCCAACGTGCATTTTCACCCAGTTGCAATCCACATCACTACTTTGATTTAAACAGAAATCCGCAGGCATGGGTCATTGGGGTAGCTAGTTGCTTGGATAGTAATTGGATTTTACCCGAGACAAGTAGCATGATCAAGGGGTGCAAAATGCTTACAGTTGCTAATATCGTAGTCCATCTGATTACCATCTAAGTACCATCCCGCATAAAGGGGTTCTTCTTAAGTCTTCTTAATTCCCAGTACCCGCTGGTTATCCAGCATGGCAACTGGAAACTCCATATGTAGAAATCTTGCCTATAAATGCACTGGAATTTTCTGTTGCCAAGCGGCTGGTGTAAAATTTGAGGCCCAGGGGACCACAGACAGAGCGCCGTTGCTTTAATCATAATATGAATTACTGTACTCTCCTCCCTTAAATTGGCATCGAAACGGAAAATCACCATATTGAAGAGCCAATTCGTCGATAAACCTAGGGTTATTTTCCAGAGCTTTCCATGTTTGTGTTCAGTGGAGAGTAGCCAATGTTGGGGGTGAGTGTCCAACTTTTTGAACCATACCTGTCTCTGATAAATCGAGTGGAATAAAAAAATGTTCCTTGTCAAAAAGACCATTTTGGAGCATCTAGTTCCCAATTTTCCAACCGTGCCCATCTCGGCTTGTCTTTGAAGCTCACCCACTGTACCCCCCGTCTCGCACACCTCTGACGGATCCATGTGAATCGGCAAACCGCGAAGCAGTAAGGACTTCTTCAAACCTTAGTGGATGACCATTTCATGGAGATTCCCATAGTTTATTGGGTAGTGGACCGTAGACCCCTGTTGTTTGGTATATAATTGTAACATGTTTTTTTCCAATATAAAGGGTAGCTGAATAATCCCCGAACTGATCATCTACCAACTGCATGGCATGGTACTCAGTCCCAGGTGACTTCCCTCGGCAACTGAGCCAACAATTCCTATCAAAGCAGGAGGAACCAGATGGTATAACATGGTATAAGCACTATACCAACCAGCCACGGATTTTTTTGGCTCAACTGGGTTTTGAATTGGAAATGGGTTATGTAGTGAAATGAAGAAAAGCCGCTGCAAAGCTGCAGTTGGGCATATGCCAAATGTGTACCAGGAATGTGCGTTTGGTTGATCAAACTCCAGCACCTTCAGAAAAACGCCAAACGGTGCTCTGTCTCAAAGACCTTCCCGAACTGGTTCCCCCGGCATAAAAATGGTTTGACTAAGCTGGTTTGAGTTGTGGACAGCATACAAGATATTGTTTGTAGGATATCCAACTCCAATTGTTTCATCGGTACTTGGAGCTCTATTCCTCTTCGTGAATGTATAGTAAGTACAGTACGTACAGCAAGTATGGAGTAAGCATAAACCTAATGCTATTCCTGGTCTCAACCAGCAAATGAGCAGTTTCCAACTATTCCCATCGAGGCTGCATGCTTTGAGGCAACCACCAGCCCACTGAGTGTTTGTTCAATTAGTTCAATGTCCTCATCTCTAGCCAAAAAATATCATGGTTTTGCGGTGTCCCCATCCTATGCCTGAATAATCTGAATATTAGATGTCTCATCTTGTGAATCTCTGGTCATCCTCGCCAAAAATGCCCATCTTTCGCTTCTCCGTGTCCAAGTCACGGAGATCTTGCGTATAGCAGGGCCGCGCCACGGTTTGGGGACTCCATACCCTCCTCAGCTGATCAGCTGATCCACTTCGCTGTTCCTTGAGGATATCCATGGAACATCTGTACATTTCAAAAAAAAAAACGTTTCCATGGCAGAGTTTCCCAGCAGTTTGGTGCTTTGCTGTCTTTGTTGGTTTCGCTGATTTCCACCTTTTAGATCATCCCAACGAGATGTGGGGCGACTGGAGTCGGTACCCAGTTGGGAGATCCTACGCAAATTGTTTTTTGGCGGATTCTTGGAAACTACCCACCTGGAAACACTACAAGACACTGGGATTAGGATTTTTTGCTGGATTTCAACAAACATACATATGTAATCATGTGTATGTATATATATATATACTGTGTATATACATATATATATATATATAAATACAGATAGATAGATAGATAGATAGATAGATAGATGCTGGGATCATTTTTTTGTTGTTTGATCTTATTGGCATCCCTGTGGCATACGAAAGCGAGTACCAGAAGTGACTAGACCGCTCAAACACGCCAACACCCTGTGACATCATCGTCACCATCATCACCAACATCATTATCATCCTCATTATCAGACAATGACGATATATATAATATCATTTGACAATGATGATATCATTCCCATCATCACAAGGATAACGATGATAACAATGATACTGAGAACAAAATTGTTACCTGTCCATTTCCAGTTCCAAGGTTTCAACAACACCATACTTGATCATACTGACTTGGAGCATTCCAGGCCACAGAAAACATGGAACCTGGAAACTACTTGGTACTGTAAACATCATTTGCAGCAAGAAAAACTATCTGGGGGCTCCTGGTTGTTCCCGTATCCCATTTTTGAATGCGCTAAGCCATGACTAAATGAATACCATACAAAGGAGATCGGCACTTCCCTTGAATGTTACTATCTATACCCATTTCTGCTGCTCAAAATGCCAATCATTGTTGTTCTCAATACAACCCATGTTCGAAAGGATTTTCCACGAACATCAAGCAATTGCCACGGGTCATTGCTAATAGCATTGCGTGTTGGTAAAAACATCAATCCAATATCTATAGTCCATATGTTTCAGATGTTTTGGATTCCACCGAAATTTGCTGCCCCCTGAGCCCGGCGCTGAAGTTTGACTCTCTGCACCTGCTGCATGATTAGCAGCGAAACGGCTATAGGTCACAAGCATCCGAAGGGCTGCTACAAGAACAATCATTGGAAACTCGGCGATACATCCCTGAAATCTCATGCAAAAACAACAAAACTGTTCGGTCTCACCAGGTTGGATTTGGTGATCATCTGGTGGAATCAGGTGTGCTTTTTTACTTTGATATATATATATATATATACATACATGTATATATATATATATATATGTATATACTTTGATGTCAGCGGGCTCAAGCGTTGTTTGACCGCGACCACGTCATGTGCAGCCTCCTCATGGGAGAGCACCAAGAGCAGTATGGTATTGTTGCATGGATGGCTTATGGGTAATTTGTTGGATACTTGGGGTTCGCCCATCCAGTACGCAAATACCATCTATACTTACATATGCGCGCACACAGACATATGTATATCGTATAATATCTGTTTATAGTAAGTAGTAGAAACGTGTGTGTGTGTGTGCGTGTGTGTGTGTGTGCGTGTGTGTGTGTGTGCGTGTGTGTGCGTGTGTCAGGTATCTCTAGACGTGTAATCAGGTATGTACGAGTAATTTTTAAGCCCGCCCTGCACGCTATGGCTGCAAATGACGTGCAATGCATATATGTTTATATATATACATATATATTTATCATATATACATATACATATATCAATTATATAGTCTAGGCATGTATTCGTAGTGTGCTTTCTGTTATAGATCAACAATCATCAACCAAAGAATAGAGGCACCTCATAGAAGAGGATGCCCTGCAAGCGACACCTGGGCTTGCACAAAAAATCGGAGCCATGGAGCAGCTGGTGTCGGCTGCCAGAACCATGCCAACTAAAAGACGAAATGCCAACAAAAATTGTGGTTGAACTGACAAAATATGGAGGTTATGAGCTTAAATTGTAAGATTTTGACGTTCATTAAGAATCACTTGATTTGAGACAATGCACGCCAGGAGAAAGCCAGCGCACTTTGAATTTCAGGCAAAACATGAGGTGCTCAACTTTGAACCCACCAGCGGTATATGGAAGAAAAGTGCTTCCGATATCTGGCAACAATAGAAAAGGCGTGAAAAGGGGTTGAACCACCATCCAAGGTCTCCCTATATACCCTTACTGTTTAGCCAAGAGACAGTTGCCTGGTGGCTCTCCGTCTTCCTGCAGTTTCTTTGAATTCAATCAAAGCATAGGACCTTAGTTCTACACTGACAAGGTCAGTGAGGTCGCTCGGATCAATGGAACAAAACAGGCTTGGATTTTGGGCCACTTCAAGAGCCCAAAAGGCCAACCAAAATGATAGGTTTCGGAACTAGGTGTTAAAGCTCCGATTTCCTGATGAGTTGTAACCCTGACACTGGAGATGAGATGTATCCTTGTGATGAGTATACAATCCTCATTGATGGATTGATGACCAGCCCCGATCCGATGTGGGACATTTACCCAAGTTTGGAATATGGCACATGGTTTCTCTGAAAATAGGTTTCCCCAAATAAAACTGCCTGTTTATGGCCATGTTAGTTTGGATGAAATCCCCTGCATATCAGTGAACCTGAACCGTTCTTCACCTTGGTAGCCCTCAAAACCATGTGGCATCCCTATTCTACCTGATCGTTGCTGGGAAGTCCCACTAATTATCCTACGAACTCACAATCAACTCGCGGTTTGCACCCTACAAGAACTCATCAACTGATCAACGTGTCTGGCTTATCTATGCTTATCTCATCTCTCCAGGTTTGGACTGATACATCACCTATGTTTTCCTGAGGATCCACATCCTCCTGCGACCAAAGAGCAAGGAGTACTTGGGAGGAGGTTTTGGCACCACTTCCCCGTCCTCGGCGGCAAAAATATGGAGGGTACATGGTGGAGACCACAAGAGTGGATGTGGATGTGGATCTTGATGGATAAAGAGACGTGTATGCATATAGATATATTTATACTGTATATATAGTATAAAATTGTGACAACATGTGTCTAAGTCTGTATTTTTATACATCTATGATTGTGTATATATTCGGATACCTGAGTGTCTGAGGATCCACGAGCCTCTAACCATGCAAGCATCTACGCAATCCTCTATGTTTAGGAATGCAGTGACTGCGGAGATTCTTCTCTACCTGCGAGCAACTATGGCTCACCAAGTAGGAAACAGAAATAGAGACTGAACTACAAATAAGAGTGCCATAGAGTTCAGATGCCGGATACAACAAGCACCCCAGCTGGATGGTGTGTTCCGCCAAGAGTCAGACAAGCTGCTTTGAGGCAAATTATGATAGGAAGTGTGCCCATGTGTAGATTCACCGTGTCAACATATACGCAGACATATTCATATCTATACCGTGGATACTTGTATTTAGTAATTCATATCTACTGTATATCTATGTCATGTGTATGTATGCATATATAGTAATTATGTATACACGTATGATATAGTTTAACAGACTTCGTGAGCCAGTGAAGTCAAACTGTCATTTACCCCCACCACCATAGCACAACCGCTGCCTGCATCATCATGGTGTCAGGGCCTTCCCTGGGGCAGGAAGACCAACTGCGGTAGTAGGAGGCATGGGAGGCTAAACCAACAGGAATGATTAAGTCTTTGCCAGGAATCACGGGATTTCACCAGAGACTTGATATTTGTAGTTTAACATAGTTTAACATGGTTTTCCCAATCGGAGTAAAAATGGAATACCCATCAACTTGCGAACCAAGATAAACTACGACGATCCAAGGGGTGAGACTTCTTTTTGCATCAGGGAGGTTTAACCAAGCAAGATGTCTATACAGTGTGGCATCATGGGGACCGTGTCTCGCCACCACGCCTTGTTGCCTCAACCATCTCCTTCCACTCATTGCCTCAGGTTGAACCACGTTGGAATGGTACCAACCAAAATGGGGGCTTAACCCCATTAAACATTGAACATTTACAAGAATGGAAGGTCAAGCAGGTTTAACCAAGAAAAATGGAAGAACATTGGATTTCAATTCAGAAAAATAAGGCTTGACCACTACTGTGGAGTTGTTTGCTTCCAACAATCGACTATGGCGCTGGAGAACATATTAGACTATATGATTTGTCAATATTTATCATCTAGGAATTCTGGATTCTCCAGCCATGTTGGAACACTGGAGCTTCCACGCAACCCAGTGCGATCACCCTGCGAATTGTGTCCAGTAAGTGGGGGTATGATATCTTATGACTATTTAAATTAATAAAGTTGGCATTGGATACCCCCAGTTGAGGGACTTGTAAACCATGGTTCTTAACGTTGTTTAGCGAGATGATCCTCCAAGTACTGCTCAGCGGAGAAAGTCTGCGACAGTTCTTGGACGATTTTGCTGGAAGGATGTATCTAAAAGGCTGTAGTTGAGCTGGAATCCCATGATGGATGGTTTTGACTCACAACTCACAGCACCTCGGAACCATTTCATTCTTGAACCAGATAGTGGAACTCTCATCGTTGACTCTGGTTGACAATGAATCTTCCATCAGCATGACTGGAGATTCACCCATGGTGACTCCGTACCATTCAGCAGCGCCCCGGCGCCCCGCAACCAAGCGACAGATCTCAACATGGGCAATTTCACCGCAAGCACTGAGACTAGCCTTCACCATCTCCTCCTGGCAGGAAACTCGATGGTCTTTATCTCAAAATATGGCAGTGTCTGTAAATGTTCGGTTGAAGAAATTCGGGGATACTTGCATCCCAAAGCTCAGGTAGTATATTCACTGGTTGTCAAATGTTGTTAACCTGTTGTTAACCATATCCAGGGATTAGGGTCTAATATGGTCTAATCATTAAGGCTCCCTGAAGAGATCCTTCATATGAACGCAGTAAGTCACCACTTCCTGGACTTATCCCGTGCTAAGCCGCATGTGTATAGATACATATGCGTATGTATCTGTATGCAACACAAATATGTTTAAAGTCAAGATGGGATGCGCATGATCTATAACCATCGCCCCACACGGCTCACTTTCGATGCCCGTCAAAAAGTTAACTCGTGTACAATACCAGATCACTATCTCAGCCGCAATGGCTCAGAAAACTATCCGTTCAGCAGTCACCCGAGCTGGCAAATTCTGGTCGCCCAAGGTTTACCTATTCATAGTTGAACCACTTGCGCTGGTGCTCAAATCCACATGGCTCAAAACCGGTCTGATATCCCCGCTGACCATCATTCACCTATTGCTTGTGAAAAATCAGGGGACCCGCCTCTTTTTTCCATCAGTCAGTGGGAAAGGACATCTATGTCCCACGGGCAAATGGACATAGAGTTTAAGCAACCAATTTGAGTCATGATATGGATTGGTTCAAAAATGGAACATACCCAAATCTGATGGTTTACCAGCCACCACTTTCGCCGCTAAGTGGCAATGACAGACCCAAACGACCAAAACATGGGTTTAAAAAATGGGTTCTTGGCTTGGGGACCTGCAAGAAGGGCCCCCCCAGCTGCTGTGTATTCCCATGGTTGGCCAAGTTCCAAACCAACTCAGTTGTCAACCTGCTGGCTAAAACTTAATATATAGTGTGTATATATATATATATACGTATATACGTACATGTACACGTGTATAGCTTCCTTGGATTTACTTGGTAGAAATCAGCATCTTAAACCCATCCAACTTCGTTGAAACCTCCGGCACTGCGGCACCTCACAGGGATCCGGCAAGTTGCTCAAGAGGATGCCCTTCGTCACATCCGGAATCCTGGCGCAACGGTCAGCCCGAGATAGTTCTCAAAATGCCAGGTCCAAAAGTGGGATCCCAAGAAATGGGGAAGCAAGTCTCTCGAAGGCTGAACCGGCAAAAATGGGTAATCAGTGGATTCAGCAATGAATATGGATAATTTATCCAGCAAGAATGGAAGTCGAACGAAACAAACATGAGGATTATCTGCAAAAGAATTGATCTTAGTCTTAATTTAAAGGAAGAGATCACGAAGTACTAGATATGTACATATTGGTTGGTCAAATGGGTCCAAAGGTTTCTTATTCTAATTCTGTATTGGATTGTGCATTCCGGGAAGTCATGAAGTACCACCACCGTCAAAACAGCCATTTTTCACTGGTCCTCATGCTTCCCCATTTTAGGGGTTCGACATCACCTGGAATCCTGAAATGTGATTAGATAGTGGTCAACACCCCACTATGGGTTGTGTTTACAGACGAAATTATGAAGGAATCCTGATGTTACATTTCATACTGTGTCATTTCAGTTGGTTACCACCCCTTATCTGTTGCTTGCCACCCTTTTTGCCAATTTTTTGCATAGAGGAAATATGGGCTCACGGAACTTAAACATAACATATAAATACACATTTCCAAAGATGACAAAAAGGCTGGGAGCAAAAAAAGTTGGAAAAACTTGGAACGGTCTGTTTTTGCTGATATTGATAGAGAATGATAGAGACAATACATGCACTGCACGCATCCGATCAACTGGGCTCCTCCCCTGCAGCTCAGTTCTTTGGAGTTCATTCTGGAAGTCCACCTGGCCAGTGGCAGAGACGGTGTCGTGGCACCATAAAATCTGAAAGGCAAACAAACATGGGGAAATCTAGAAAATCCTATGAAATCCTATGAATATCTACAGTATGCGAATTGGGGAAATCTATGAAATTCGTATGGAAAATCTGTGGAAATGTGTTTTCCTTCAAAGTCCATTTCGTTGGGATGGTATACTTTCAAATGCCGATTTTGAATTTGAATGTGTAAAACCAATTGTTGGGGGACAGAACATGGCTGAAGCAAAATGTTTCAGGCTAGGACTATTTGCTCAGTTCGACATCTCCGCCCACTTTGCTGTCCTTCTCTGCCAACCTAGTTACACTGTCAATAGACACGGGGCCCTGCTCAAGTCCTTCTATTGCGTAACCAACTAAAATGATGGATTTGACCAGCTCATGTGCATTTTTAATCCGAGAATAGAAAGCTTTCCTCCGGAAAAATAATTGGTCGGCCTGAAACAGATCATATTTCCATGTAGTTCCATATATTTCCATGTATATCCATATATTTCCATATATATCCATATCTTTCCCAGAGCTGAATGTGGATGAGTTCCTCCAAACATTACAAACAAAAAAACATAACAAAACCACTTCCAAGCTACCGTTTCAGGTCCTGATTTGGTTTGCCCCAAAGATCTAGTCTCAGGTTGTCCTTCTCACCTCGGACTTGCTCATTTTACCTACTCAACGCATGCAGCTTCCAGAACCGAGGATTACAAATCCACCAGACCGGCCAGACCGGTTTGAGTTTGAGTCCAAATCTGGGGTTTGCTGTAAATTGTTCCCCATGGTTTGCTGCTCATGCGCAGCTCTCAGCTGAACACGATCTCTCGGCTCTGAGAAAAATCTTTCTGGAACTCCTTCCTTCCTGAAGCTCCAGGTGATACCTACCTATTTGCTTGGTGGTTGAGGCAGGGGCGCGTACAATTGGAAACTCAACCGGGCTTCTCATTCCAAATCCACTGAAAATTCAAAAGCATTGAAACCACCAATCAGCTATCTTCTTATCTGCAGGATGGAGGAAAGCACCGAGGCAGACTGAGAGGCTTGATGTTGCTGAACAGTTCAGTTGCTGTTGATCTCACAATCTGGGGACACCCAATTGGTATGGTTTGCTTCTAAAAGTTGCCCAAACTCAGGCTTGCTTATGTTCCACAACCATTTCATGTGATATCTAACCCCAACAAACGGGAAAACTATGTACATGTAAGGATCCCTGAAACTTGTTGGCCTAAGGGCTGAAACTAACACTTCACCCACATATATATATATATACCCATGTTTGAAGCAGCTTAAATGCCTCCAAACATGGCTCATCTTCAATTCCCTGGAAACAAAAAGTAAAGTCATGTAAAGTCGTATATTGATCTTCCCCCATTTACAAAACAAGAACCCGTTTTATATGATCTACCCAATCAACGTTTAAATTACCTGATCCGCTTGGCCTTAAAGTTGAAGACGCCTACACAGTCTGGAGCCTTCGGTGCACTTGGCATTTACCATGGAGAGAACAGAAACGCCTTGCTTTGCAAGCCCTGCACTCCACGAACACTGGCTCCTTGGTCAAAAACAGCCAAGCTTCAGGACTCTCCAGCTGAGTTTTCTCAAATCAACCAGCCCAAATTTGTCCAACCGGCAGCTTGACCATGGCACCAGCGTGGCTCATTTGATATATTGTTTGTACACATTTTGAAGAGAAACGTCCCGTTCCAGCTGCTCTCGATACCTTGGGGTCAGGCACGGGAAAAAAACAGTGATATGACAAAACCTGGAGGGCGCCTCAGAATTACAGACAGAATACTATTTTGATCTACTTGGGAGTGTAATGCGGGAAAAGCGGTGGGAAAATAGCTGTCTCAATATGAGATTAGACAAGAATGCAATGTGAAAATATATATTGCCGAAGACAACACCTCCGAGCAACATCAAGTGACAAAGCAATCCCAAGCCCTAGGCAGTTGGGACTCATTTGATACACACTTCAAGATGCATGTTCTCACTTGAATCATATCATGAATATATCTGTGTATGAAAGTTGGTACCTGGGTATAGCCCAAAAATGCGCTTCCAAATGGTCAACAAAGTTGATGAAATTTGCGTGTTTTCAGGACTACAGTAGACCCCCCAAAGGGTGAAAGATATAACGTGGCATAGCCAAGCTGCCTGGTGACTTCGTTCGGACTGCACCAGCACCACAAAAGCCACCATTGGACTGGTGTCATCACTGAGGTATGATCAATTCATTCAAGTCATGTTATAATGATGAGTTGAGAATGATGAAATTAGAAATTTGAACAATGTATATCCAGTTGATTCCAGTTGATTCCAGTTGATTATTGGCTCCCCATGAAATATCATCCAACTCCAAGCTGCTTGTGGATGAAAGAGGCGATGCTGTCCACGATGGCATGCTGCGCCTACAGGGTCATGCTGCACCAGCGAAAAATCCTTGGAGAGGGAAACTTACTTGAAACCTCAGGAAAATTATAGATCTTTCTTGCTATGTTCAAGCATTAATAGAGAACATGTGTCATATCACATATCCCACCAATCACTGAATTCATTGTTTCAAGACTTTGTAGTGTTGTTGATCATCAACTGTTTGAGTTCCCTGCGAGTTGTCCCTTGAACCATGTCTAGGATTAGACTTGCATCTAGTTTGCTTCCATATCCCAAAAAGTGCAAATTCTATCCGCATCATCTTGCTGGACAAACCAGCATGTATCCATATCCCATGTGATGTGTTCGTCTTAGCCAGCTGAATTAAAGAATGCGCAAGATCTTTGCAGAATGAAGGGTTTTTGTTGCTTTCCACCAGTTTGGAACACTGATGTACGAACACATACATGATTGTATGTATGTATGTGTATATATATTGTGAACAGATGTACCCCTGTTCCGGGTCAGTAGTGAGTGCTTCCAATGGTAAAGAGTCAGGCTGTGCGTTCTGCAATGATCAATGCCAGCGGCATGGGCAGACGGTCGCAACTTTTTCTGCGTAGGCGACTTGAGCCACAAAGGTCAGGTGGCCATATAGTCACTGAATTATTGTGATTCCCCCTATGTATGTTGACTGAATGTACATGGGGTTCTCACCTTAATTGGAAAGTCGGCCTGTACATGCACTAGCAAAAGAATGCAGTCCCCAACGAGGAGCGTAGCTCCTATAGTTGGGTTCGTGCAAGGATGGCCTGCGATGCAGGTAACCATCCGAGGGCGAATACATCACCCTTTTACGTGCACCTACACTGTAAGGCTAACTACCAAATTTTGAATTATATGTTTGATCAATGCATTGAAAGATAGACAAGCAATGTGCTGTCTTGCAAGTAGAGGTGTGAGACGAGCGAATTTCAAGACTCTACAGTGAAATTGCCTCGCTCAGATTCCTCTCAATAGACGATGTCGGCGTCTCCTCTCGCCACCCATCATCTGTGTATTCGGTGTTACTCATTTNACTCTACAGTGAAATTGCCTCGCTCAGATTCCTCTCAATAGACGATGTCGGCGTCTCCTCTCGCCACCCATCATCTGTGTATTCGGTGTTACTCATTTGAAAGTTCGAAATTAATATCTGGTCCTTTTGTGTTGTTCCCATGGAGCGGGTGGATGTGTGGACTTGTATTTCCCCTTGTCCTTGTCTTTGCCCTTGGCTTTCCCAGAACCTTTGCTCGATGAGCTTGCCTGTGATCCAGGTTGTTGGATCTGCGTTCCACGAACCGAGCTAGCCGAGCTCTCATCCACGATCGCAGAAATGTCCTGTCTCCTTTCTGGCGCAGATGGCATGATGCATTCCATCCTTTTCTTCTTTCCTCTCTTCTCTTCAGACACTGCTTTCGCCCAGGCATGTTCGACTTGGTTCTGGAGGATTCGGGGAAGACGCACTCCACACTGAGCGGCGATGATGGCAACTTCGAGGTTCCTATAACGATTTCGTACCGTATAGTACACCCCAATGGCCGGTAAACACAAGCATGTGCCTCCGTAGTCCCGAACATCGTCCTCATCTCGGAAGTAGGTGTATGTGGTGACATGAGGAAATGCTCCCTTGATGGCTCTGGCCAAGAAATTCGAGATGATTCTCCTCATTCTTGCACGACGTGATTGATCGGCCTTGTCCTCTCTGGATGGTAGANGAAATTCGAGATGATTCTCCTCATTCTTGCACGACGTGATTGATCGGCCTTGTCCTCTCTGGATGGTAGATAGAATCTGATGTCCTGAGGACTCAATCCAGTCTCAACAAGGAAAGCCATGATCTTCTCTATCTTGATGGCCGTCTCGATCATCAACATCATGCTTTCAAATGGGCGACCCTCCCATAACATTGCGTTGTCATGAACTGGATCAGCTTTCGCCCGCTTGTCGAACCAAGGTCGCAAGGTCGACGTAGTTGGTGGTCGGAGTTCACCATTCTCGTCGTAGCCATTCATGGGTGCCAGCTTGTCGAGGTCCAATCGATCACCTTGATTCATGGTCCACTCGTACCGAGTCTCTGGGGGCGTTTCGGTCCTGTAGAGGTAGTAAGCCTCATAATACCCAGTGATGAACAGCATCAACGTGTTGTCGAGGATCTGGGGAGAGACCTCATCAGGATCGATGTTGCTCACTGCCTCATGCGCCTGTGGCATTTTCTTGGTTCCAATCTTCAGCGGATAAGCCCATTTGGGGTATTGGCTATCACGTTCCTGTTGAGCTCGTACTCGTTCCTCCGCCAACTCCCTCAGACGATCATCATCGTCGCCGGTGACCCGGTCATCACCCTCAGTATCATCCATAGGGCGAAGCTTGGCTTCCTCGTTCTCTTCCTCGACCTCCATGCCCTCCTCCTCGTCTTCATCGTAGTCGACCTCATCGACATTGAAGGAGAAGCCTTCGAGATCTCGGTGAACCTCTNTGCCCTCCTCCTCGTCTTCATCGTAGTCGACCTCATCGACATTGAAGGAGAAGCCTTCGAGATCTCGGTGAACCTCTTCAAACTGATTGGTTGCATCGGTGTCATCAGTTTCCATTTTGACTTCCTCTGCTGCATCTTCCTCTTTGACTTCGTCACCACCTCCTTCAGTCTCCATGGGAGTACTTTGTGCTTCTTCGACCTCTTCTTTAGTCATCTTGAAGGGTTTCCTGCCGTGTGACACCATCATCCCTTTGCAGTGAAGACACATGCTCAGTTTCACAGGTGTGGACAGAAGACATGCAGGACATACTGTACATCCGGCCCTTTCGGCTTCCTTGTGATCAAGGACGTAAGTCAGCAACTTCTGCATGTTGGTCTTCTCCTCTTCAGTGCCTGAACGGATGGTCTTGTTCTCCAGTCCCGTGACGATGTCAATGATCTCGGCTGCTTCGGAATCTTCGTCACCGACTGCTTTGGCACAAAGGCGTGCTTCCCTGATAATCATGTCACGGGTCGCGTAGCGACCAGGTGACCGTACTGATTTGATCAGTTGGCAAGGTCCCGATGGGACTAGAAGCCTGTGCCAGTTCTTTCGGCCATCTTCAACCCAAGCACCCCTGATCTTTCCGAACGGGATGGTCATGGTCGTCACTGGCTGACCAGATGCAGTCACCCTACCCTCAAATTCTTGCATGATCACATCTGTAGGGATATAAAAGACTGCACGCTCCGTCTTGTGTTTTGCAGTGCCCTTGACGATTTTCCATGACCGACTGTCCCACGGAGGGAAAGGATTGAAAAACGTGCAAATCCTTCCTTGCTCTGCCCCAGCTCCTGGCTGGAGGCCTCCCTCCCAGATCTGCATCAAGAGGTCTCTGTCAGTTTCATGATAGCACTCGGGCATGGCCGCAACGAAGCCTGGGGTCATCGGGTGAGAGAGCAACTCTTCTTTCAGTTGAACTTCACCAAAACCACTCCTTGAGTGACCTGACGGAGCACGTACTGCAATGGGTTCAACAATCAGTCCTTCTGGAGGGATCCGGACGTCGCTGGTAATCCCTTTTCGTACGCAGTACGGAACATCTAACTTCACGTCAGCATCCACTCCAAGTCCAAGCATCTGAATCCTCACTCTGTTGCCTCGAACCACACACGAATGCATGATCTTCNACTCCAAGTCCAAGCATCTGAATCCTCACTCTGTTGCCTCGAACCACACACGAATGCATGATCTTCATGAGTATCTTCAGCCTGTTTCTTCCTTCCTCAAAGTTGATCACCCATCTCTTGTTCCGATAATCCCAAGTGCGGAAGGGGATGTGGTTTCGACGCAATCGGTGAATCTTCCAGACTGTTTCGTAGGCAAGGAAATCCTCCAACCTCACCCATCCACTGTCATCACACTTCAACCCTACTCCATCTCCATGGCCAGACGTTCGACCGACCTGATGTCGAAGGACTGAATTGATGTCGAAACTCAGCTGGTACTCATATTCATCCAACCATGGGTCGTACTTCGGGGCAAACGTGACTCCATCATAATAATCACAAGCATGGAAATAGCATCCAGTTGTGGGTAAAATCTGAAGAAACGTATTGTCAGCCCAGCAATCAACGGGCAAGTCGACCCTCTGGTACATCTTGACATCTCGGTTGTACTCAGGGTAGCTGTTCCAGAAATCAACCCATGTCCATTTGTCACCACGGCCTTTCATCATGGCCTCCTTCGCGATGTCCTTGATCTCATCCACCGTTGTGGGTCCACCCTGGGCAAGCAGGTATCCATCGATGCAAAATGATCCGTACTCATCTTGGTCACCAACCCGACTCATGAAGAGTGGCCTCTCGTACATGTGTTCCGGTGGTGATTCGACCTCCTCTTCCTCTTCTTCCTCAAATCCCTTTTCAGTGGGAGCATCATCTCCTTCGGGCGGAACCTCAACCTCAGCCGCCTCATCATCGGCTTCCCCTCTGTCCTCCTTTGTGGTGGTTGTCTCGGGGAACATGGCTGTTCGGATCAACTGGAAGGCATTCTTGATGATCGACTTGTTTTCATGTTGGCAAATTTCATGATCATGCTCAATACTTCCACAGTACAGACACACCTGCACTTCTTCGGACACATTGTAGATATGACCAAGCGCATCGGCCAGCTTGCCTCGGGCATCGTTCACCTCATCACGCATGGCTTCATCATGCTTTGGTTCTTCCTTATCCTTCTCTGGCATGTCGACATCTTCGTTTTCTTCTTCAGGTTCTTGGTCTGGAGCAATTTCCTCGTAGTCAACTTGCCCATATTCCATGCGAAGCTCATAGCGATGAAGGAGATCCGCCAATTCTTCATCAGTCAAGTAATGGAAATCCTTGGGATCCTTGAAGTTCCTGATCTCACGTGTGATCTGGGTTACTTCTTCCATTTCCCTGGCGTCCAGTGTGCAGTCGAAGGACCCTTTTCTTTTATCATTGATCGTTGACGTCGACCTCGCTGTTTGCCTGAAAAATCGTACAGCGTCTTCGAGGCCATTCAAGAACGGAGACGGGTCAAGATCATCAGGAAACACGTTCACTGTTCCCTTTGTCATTGCCGCCACATCCAACAACCCCAACCAGAACTCCACCACATCTCCTGCTTTCTCAGCCGTGGCAGTGGTTGGACCGAAGATCTCGTTCATCTTGTTGTCATCGTCAATGATCTTCTTGAGAAAGTCCTTATACAAGACATTTCCACAATCTTTCATCAAACGATAAGCTAGGATANTCTTGAGAAAGTCCTTATACAAGACATTTCCACAATCTTTCATCAAACGATAAGCTAGGATACCGTCCTGCGGGGCAGGGTTGGCACCTGTTGCTTTGCTCGAATCCGGAAAAGGGATAAACGTCCTGTACACACTGAATTGCTTGCCCCTTCCATTACGGAATATCTCCTTGATCTGTTCCACGGGCACTCTGACTCCTCACATGTGTGACACAGCCTTCAAGAGCTTCTCCCCGTAAGGTAGGCCATGGTTTGCCACGAAGGAAGCCGCGACATTGATCAACCAGTCTTTGAACCCGACGCGGGGATCTTGTTGATCAGCACCAGTGACCTTCAGCGCGGTCTTGAGACGGGCAGCCAAAATCATCAATGCCTGAGATTCCCCCAACTCGGGTCCAGTCCTCTTGTACTGACTCTGATTGTTGGCAGAACAATTGATACAGTATCTTGCATCATCCTCCACGCCTTCAAGTTCGGCAAATGAGGTGGCAAGTTTGCATCTTCGGCAAAGGATGTCCATCTCTTTGTTAAGGTTGACCGGTAGCCAAAAGGCACTCGTCGCAGGCCGTTCATCGAGATCAAGGTTGGCCGTTTCGATGTCCAACCACTTGGGCTTCATCTGTTTTCTGACTTTCTTGGTGAACCGCGTAGCGGTGACACCAATCTCANAAGGTTGGCCGTTTCGATGTCCAACCACTTGGGCTTCATCTGTTTTCTGACTTTCTTGGTGAACCGCGTAGCGGTGACACCAATCTCACCCTCTTCTCCTACACTTCTCCAATACTCCTCCTCACGGTTCACTGCATCTTGCTTTTCCTCGGAGGTATGGAACAGTGATGGGGGCGAGGTGATGATCCTCAACCTGTGCATGCTGATGCCAGAATATTTGGGTTGATGGGCCACTTGATTGAGACGATCCACGGCCTCTCGATCAGAAGCACACATGAGAAAGACCCTCTGGCGAAAGAGTGATTTCTCGATCGCNATTCTTTCCGGCAGATCCTTCCGGGGCTTTTCTGAGGATTTTATATTGGTGACCAAATTGGGAAAACATCATCCTCCACATGTTCTCAGAGGTGGATACTAAGATGCCCCAATCACGCAGCTCAGCAGTCAGGCGTTTTGCCATTTCATCAGTTCGTCCCTCAACTTTATTGAACCTGGAGTCCGGGCATATTGCCACAAACACTGGCCTTGCGCACAACTCCTCCAGCTCTTGGATCGAAGCTCGAACCAGAATGTGGAAGTTTGCCTCTGCCAACAAGACGTGTGGCGGGTTCGGGTTCATGACGAATGACATGGACAGCCAAACGTGGATTGTGAGGTTGACGATCTGAGGGTTTGCGAGGATGTATTCCTTGGCCTTGGTCACGGTGTTCATGAACTTTTCGACCCCTGTTCGAGCCTCAATGTCTTGGATCTTAAACACCACGACGTTATCCCAGCCCATGTCCTGCAATCCCATCACAAAATTGTGAGAACCACTTGCAGTGGCGACTGTGAACTGGAGGTCCGTGATAAGGATTGTTGTTCCGTAGCGGAATCTTCCTGACAGGGAGTCCTCTGTCTTCGGCCGGTTTGGCTCTGAAACAATCTCGCACCCTAAGACATTTCTGATGTCTTTCTTGAACTGGCCGACGTCGCTCTGATTCGCTACTTCAACATCATGGTCTCCGCACATCACCATCAAGGCTGCCGATGTAAGGAACGAACCACTTTTCGTCCACATCTGCGTCTTTGCAAGATAGTGGTACATCCGAAACCACTCATCAGTAGGAATTCTGCAAGCGCTGTCATCACTGACCAATCTGGTGTTCAGCTGGCTGAATGCAAGGATGCCATAAGTTGTGACTCTTCTCCGGTATTGAGCCCAACCGCTAATACCAGGCGCAAGAGCCATGGGACCCTGAATCACGGAGAGCAGAAAAGCAGGTTGGTTCGGGTCACCCCTCGTGTCAATCCAGTATCGCGTAGCGATTTCTGTCCCAGCGTAGTCCAGTGCAATGGATTTCTCCTCCGCAAAGCCTACAGGCAATGTTGGAATCACCCAATCTGGTGGGACACCGGGAGGCGTTGGCCTTGACTTTGCCTTAGGGGAGGCAGGGCCAGCGGAGCTGGAAGCTGCACCCTTCAGCATCGGCTTGGCTGCTGGCTTCTTGGGCATCGCTTTCACTTCAGGTTGGGGGATAGCATGGGGAGGTCTCATATCCATTGGTTCAGGATCCCAGTTGCTGATCTGTTCAGTTGCAATGGGTTCACGACCATCCCCAGGCATTAAGGGAACGTCCCAATCAGGGAGATGCTTGACTCCTGTGGATCCTTGCGCGGCCTGGGTGTCTGACATGTTGGACAGGACGTTGCTGAAGAGGGAGAATGCCTTGTTCCTCTCAACCACATCTTCATAGGCTCCGTTGTCGGCCTTGAGGATCTGGTAGCCTCCAAACGCCCACACATCATCAGGAAGGTCGATCGCACCTGAAACTGACACGAGACAATTCTGCACA
The DNA here is from genome assembly GCA_003297045.1 of Symbiodinium sp. clade C Y103. Lineage (NCBI taxonomy): Eukaryota > Dinophyceae > Suessiales > Symbiodiniaceae > Cladocopium > Cladocopium sp. clade C. Next base: position 33,680 of record BGPT01001060.1, read on the forward strand.
TCCACCACTAATGGCACAGTGTTGAACGTCAATCGGAACGTTTTTGCCCATGCATGCAGGATGGTTGTTGCAACAACAAGTGCTTGGAGATGTGTGACTGCCGCAGCACGTTCTAAGGGAAGGTCATATCGGAGATTCAACCAATCCTTGAGGATGTCTTGAGCTATGATCTGATTCTTGGTGTTGTCACGATGACGAAAGTTGTGCCTTCTCAGGGCATAGCTCAAATGCTGCAGCTGAGCTCGTACACCATTGATCAAATACTTGATATCCGAAATCTTGTCGGCATTCAACGTCTCTAATGGTGCGGGCTTCTTTCCCCAGTGCACTTTGATCACTTCATTAAAGAAGGAATTTCCGATCCTGAGACGATCGATGATCCCATTGGGTGGAGGATGGGTCTTGGACGACTGGCTTCCCAACCTCTCTAATGTGGTTGTGGTGGCCTTGTGCAAAAGCTTCTCCACCGAGATATCCTCAATCAGCTTTGGGAACTGGTCCTTGAGAATTGCCCACATTTCATCTGCACGAACCAAGCACTCATTTGACCCTAAGAGATGGTACACTTCATGCTTGTCCGCATTGCTTCTATAGTCGTTGATGAGGGACTTGATGATCCTGGCCGCCGATCTCACATATTGCTCCGCCACCATCTCCTTCNCGCATTGCTTCTATAGTCGTTGATGAGGGACTTGATGATCCTGGCCGCCGATCTCACATATTGCTCCGCCACCATCTCCTTCTCCTCTTGGACTCGGCACTCACGAAATGCTCTGACCAACAATGAGATGGCGTGAAGGGTGCTGTCTGCGAGATTTCGTCGGGAGACGAATGCGAGAGAAGCTACAATCACCACCGGGATTTTCACCCTGTTGATCCAAACTTCAATGCCAGAATCTGGGCATGGTGGTCCACCTTGTCCGTAGATGGTGAATCTAGGTGGAAGCCGATTGCTCACTCCTCTCTTGTGAATCTCTTCCAGGACCGCATACATTGTCCGTACAGCACGTGCACCTTGGACCAATGTTTTCCCCTCATCCGTCGCCATGTCTGCAATCACACCACGGCCTTCAGCTTCCGGTTGGAGATCCAGGTTCGTGCGAAGCACGGATTCCGGACTCTTTCCCTTCCACCTAGGGCTGACGAAGTGGGGTGAGCAGATGCGCGGCCGTGCGAAGCAGGTACCGTCGCGGGAAGTTGTGATTTTGATGATGAGGGATTGGGTATCATACGGTATAATCACACATGGGCATGCATTCCGACCTGATTGATGTGGGATACCATATGCCCTGTTGAGTAACATAACGTTCTTGACCGTCTTGATAATAATTTTGACTATCCTGTCAGTGTACAGTTGTGTCACTCTTGTCTCTCTACCTGCACATTGTCCGTGTTCATGTGAGCCGTCACACTTCAGATTCAGATCCTTGAATGATACCCCCCAGGAAACAATCCTCCATGGTTTCTTGATAGGAGTTCCAGCATCCTTGTAACGGGATACCAATCCATACATGCATCCATCAAATTCATGTATGNACCCCCCAGGAAACAATCCTCCATGGTTTCTTGATAGGAGTTCCAGCATCCTTGTAACGGGATACCAATCCATACATGCATCCATCAAATTCATGTATGTGTGAGTCTGTACCGTTGATCAATGCAGTCATTCGTTTGTCCGTCCAGTAGTCACATCCCCTGGGCAACTCAAGAAGAGCCATTGCGTTCATCTGGATGACTTTGTGAAGACACTTTGCAAATTCCTCCCAAAGTTCCCAGTACATTACAGCTTTCATGTGGATGTTGTGAGCCGTCACCTCATTGATGTTTTTGTTCAGGCGGTTCCATGGTGATCCTCCTGTACACGGCCCAGCGAAGAACACGCAAGCTGCAGAGCTCCTCAAACATCTCTTCCACTTTGCTCTACCAAATGGGGATAGTAGATTGTCGTCCTCTGTGATGGTGACTACATGCATCAACTTGAATTTATCTTTGTAGTGGTTCTTGGTAATCAAACTCTGCTCTTCGGCACACATGAGCAACAGGCAGGGTACATCATCATCCATCTCGTAGATATCCAACACTGTCTCGTAGTTCTGAAACAGGGAAGATAGGATGTCATGGGGTGACTTACGGAAATGGTACACCAATTTCTTTCCATTAGATCGATGTAGTGTCATCTTGATGTCCCATTCATGTTCATTGCTTTTGACATGTTTCAACCGATACTGATGACTGATGGACATCTTGTCCAACGGGATAATATCCATCCGTTCAGCATGGGTACAAGTCACGATGAATTCACCGCATGAACCAGCATCTTCGGTGTCAGATTCATCAACCATAGTGCTATTCCACTTCATGTTGGGTATCACCTTGAAGATGGTCCTCCCCGTCCAGAACTCATTCCTACGGTTGGTACTTTCAATATTGTTGCCAGCCATTCTCCAAGAGTCTTTGATAGTTCTCTGACTTGATTGAAACACTTGTGATGTCTCTCGGTCATCTCTTATCCTTCTCAAATTACATGGAAGAAATTCTGCCTCTTTGGGTATGAATAACTTTCTTCGGGGTTCTTTATGGATACGGACCAGAGTTGATTCATCCTCCCAGTGCCACTCGTCTGCACCTTGACGTTTCAAATTATGTTTCTTCTCCCTTCTGGACTTTATCAACATGGGTTTATCTTTGACCGGGAGCCCTACCTCATTCTTCTTTTCGTACTGATTGGGGCCTGGTTCAAAGCCATGAATTCGATTACGATGTGGGTCTTGATTTTCAGAGGGATAAAGATCCGTTTCGAAACAATGGGGGTGGCTACCCCAACCGACACTCCCCCCATGAACAACACGAAGAAGCGTGTTGATCACCCGGGCGGTGCAAGGATGTGCCGCATGTACGGATTTGGGGCCATCACCAGGTGTTTCATGGAGATATAAACCGTCCNTGCAAGGATGTGCCGCATGTACGGATTTGGGGCCATCACCAGGTGTTTCATGGAGATATAAACCGTCCGTACTCATGGTCAACTGTGGATGTTTGGGAGTGGGGGTGCGTTGCACCTTCCGACTCTGATCGCAGTTCTTCGGGGATCCAGGTCGTGCTGGTGACGCCGGAGTTCGCGGGGCGAATACGCCGGGCTTACTTGANGGTGCGTTGCACCTTCCGACTCTGATCGCAGTTCTTCGGGGATCCAGGTCGTGCTGGTGACGCCGGAGTTCGCGGGGCGAATACGCCGGGCTTACTTGAAACAGTAGCCCGCGGAGCAGGAATACTATTGGAAACGGGATGG
>BGPT01001060.1:37470-62898 GCA_003297045.1 Symbiodinium sp. clade C Y103
TGACCCCCTTGGATGTGCATATGAGACCCCGAAGTGGATCGAAGTGATTGGGAACAACCAGAGAAGTCCGCATCAGCAAATAAAGAAAGTGACAAGTCGTTGAATTTGTCGCCAACCCATCCTACCATTCTTTTCGATAGACTGGAATTGACATAGCACATCAAGTGGTATAATCTGCCATCATCATCCGTGGTCCACTTAGTGACATTCCTGGCCAAAGAATTGATCGACCTAAGTAGATCAAACCGGGCAATCCTGGCAGCGTACAGAAGCTTCATCAAGATGCTTGCTGCATGTGGCGCTAGTGCGCCTCGAACAGTCTCCNCCTGGCAGCGTACAGAAGCTTCATCAAGATGCTTGCTGCATGTGGCGCTAGTGCGCCTCGAACAGTCTCCCCTGAGGTGACGTCTTCCCCAGTGGTCCCATGCTTGTAAGGCAATGGGGCTGTTGAATCAAATTGATGAGAACACCAAGGACATGAAACAGCCTTCTTGGGATCTCCAGGGCATGGAGCCCTTGATTTATGTGTTTTGGTCTCTTCTGGTAAACTTGGTGTAGACACTTTCTTGAGTTTGGTATCTTTACCGACAATCTCAAGATACTTTTCAACTGACAGTTTCAACAAACCTTCCATATCATAGGTCATAGTTGAGACCGAGGTACCGTCATGAAGTTTGGTAGTGCCCTTCTTCAGCAAACATCCCAAATACAAACCCAAGTCAGTTTCAGGTTCGATGTTCAGTTTGGTTCGGAGCATTTCCCATCCCTTCGCGAGGTTCTCTTTCGGCCCTGACAGCTTCAAATCGTCAACATAGATCACCAATAGGAGTTTCAGTCCCTTATGGAAATACATAGACGGCCATTCTTCCCCGACGGGGATGAAACCAAGTTCCTTCACCTTCCGATCACAATGTTGTTCCCACATTGTACCCGAATCTGGGTGACCATAAAGTGCTTTGACTAGCAATACAACTGGTCTACGGAATTTCCGGAAGTCAATATCATCAGGCCATGCATCCTCAGGGAGTTCTACCCAGCATGGTGGTCCAGTTAACTTTGCTTGGATGTATGCTTGAATTGCATCAGCAAGCTTAACATCGTTCCCGGGCAAGCACCCATAAAAGTCTGCCCACCGAGATGCCTCAAAAGTCGCTGGTGAATTCCCGAGATCCTGGAAGAATGCCGCCTCCCAGAACTGGTTCTTGACTTGGTTTCCCAGCAGGACACCTCTTCCCTTGAATTTTCTGGTGGGATGCCCCTTAGGCAACTGAAAGTTCTTCTCAACACATATACCATGCACTCGAGCCATATGTACTTCTTTCCCAGTGCGTTTAGCTTCAGCTACAACATCATCATACTCTCTAACCACACTGAAATCGTATACACCGGCTGCATGTTGACCCAACCATTCTTTACGCATGGATTTGCGTGCATCTTCATCTTCCATCATTTCCTTCCGTCCTACTGGTCGAGACACAGCAGTGTTGAAGATCTTGTTGATGTCAATGCCATTGTGGTTCTCTCCCAACTTCTCCCTATGGGGTTGATCACATTGATGAACACAAGGCATACAAGGAAATGAGTGATACACATTCTGTCTGTCCGGATCATTGATGGCGTCCCCGGGAGCAAATGATCTCGGAGCTGATGCCACCACCTTGCCATTGGTGAAGTCATAGCTCTTCTCGTTCGACCATGTTGCCTTAGGACCAAAGCCCTTCTCAACTTCGGACCATTCATCCCATTCCACCAGGAAATCATCATCATCAGGCACATCAGTATCGGACATATCATTTGTAGAGATAAGAGCAGACGACCGGCACCCGAAGGGTGTAAAGGTCGATGACATCTTATGTTTACCATCACATTCACCATCAGATGTTGACCTTTTGCCTATGCCAAAGATCTTCCCAGGTCGTGAATACTCATGTCCCATAGATACTCCGACATCATGATCTGGACCTTTACCCTTTTTCTTGCTCTTTGAGCCGGATGACTTCTTCTTCTCCTCCTTTGACTTGGAGGTCTTCTCAGCATCTTTGATCTTTCTCTCGACTTTGCTGCGCTCACGTGCAGCTTCAGCTTCCATCTCCTGAACGCGAATGATCTCCTTTCTCGTTTCATGAGGAACAGCTTGCCATTCTGTAGGAGTATATTTGGCAGGCCTTGGAGAATCACGGACGATCTTATATCCTCTATCGTCAACTCGATAAAGTCGTCCCAGCTTGTCAATCTTGACCCTTTCTCCATCGTTGTTCAGGTAGACGATGCCATCTCCGGCTTTGCCCTCCAGGTAATGCTCGATCATGTTGTCAGGAACGATCACTCTATCAGGCTTTGACGATGAACTCGGGGCTGGCTCTTCAAGGCCCGGAGGTGGTGGTAAATCAGCTCGTCTCGCCGCATCTTCGGCACCCATGAACTCGAGCTCTTCAACTTCGGCCATGATTGATGGATCAACACCAGATCTATGTCCACCATCCGGTCCGTCTCCTCCACCATCTCCTTTGTCATCATCACCTGCATCATCACCGTCCTGATCATCCTCTTGATCATCACCTGCCTCCGGCGGAGGTAAAGGCAAATAATCCGGACTTCCTTCAAGTCGATCTTTCTCTTTGAGACCCTCAATGGTGACGTTGATCTTCTCATAATTCTCCTTGCATGGGAACTCCAATGGTTCTCTCAACTCAACACGTTCAGTGTAGTGTGGTGTCTTGAGCTTGGGGATGGGCTTGCCAGCATTGTATGCAAGACTCTGCTTGGACCAATCGGTCAATGCCCATACACGGTACTTCCTCGACCAATGTAGACCAGGTCCAAGCTCATAACCAGCAAAGACTCCAGGTATCCCTTTTGGATCAAACTTGTGCTTCTGTTCCACAGCTCTAGCACCACTTGGTTTGAAGAAAACCAATGCTCCAAATGGGATCATCTTCCCTTTGAATTCCTCGCCATGCAACTTGCACCATGCACTAACTTCCTCGTCGTTTGGCTCGATGTTGAGTAGATGACTCACACATCGGATGGCATATTTCCAAAAGCACGGTGGTATTCCAGCTTCCAGCATGCACGTGGTAGTGGCAACCAACAGGAATTGATTGTTCCTTTCTGCGAGGGAGTTATGTTTGGTTTTACCAGCAAGGGAATAATCAACTGGGATTCTCAAGGCTTTCATAGCTTCTCTGAATTGAGGGGCCATGTCCGAGTAGGCTTCTCTGATCTTCCTTCTTCCCATGAACATCTTCACGGCACTGATCACTGCCTCATTGTTCTTCCTAGCAGATGGGCAGGCCTGGATCATGCCCGTATATCTGTCCCTGATCACGAAGACGTTCTTCTCGGCTCCATAGTCTTGAGCAAGAACCTGACGGTCATCCACGAAGTCTAAGGTAACCAGATCGCCGAACTTGGTGAGTTTCCGTTGGAATGCTCCCCGAAACGTCTTTCGATGTTTCATCTTTGCCCTCACACATGATTCACAGTATGGATTCTTGTAGCGATGAGTCAACAGATGTGATTTCGATCGAGCTTCGTTCTTCAATGTTCCTCTTTTGCTCAATCTTGGTCCTCCGTCTTCTTCATCCACATCAATCACGTCCTCATCGTCATCTTCTCCAGCTTCAGCATCATCAACTTCGACTCCGTGTTCGATGTCAGGTGCATCTCCAGCGTAGCTGGGTGGATACACGTCATCGTCATCGTCCACATCATCGAGTTCTTCAACGTGACCTTCATAGTCTTCTTCCGAGCCCACTGCAACTTCGTGGATTTTCTTCTTTCTTCTGCGTCTCTTTGTCTTGTTCACCTTCTTCGGTCCTTGGGATGTAGGGCGTTCTATCATCTCGTCGCCACTTTCACCGTCAATCACGAGGATACTTTCACCATCAGAAGTAGAACAATCATCATCCAACACGTTCATCAGTTTCTGGATCTTGGACTTATTACCGATCTCCTTGCATTGGACAATGTTGATGTATGGGATGTGGTCCTTCACTTTCATCTTCACAACATATCCTTCATTGTCAATCATGAATGGATCTTTTCCAGAAGGCCACACAAAGGAAAATCCTTGTTCCATGCATCTCTTACCCATTGATAAGACTGATGGAGTGTCATCGAGAACATGCGCCTTGACGGGTTCGTCAAATACTTCAAAATTCAGATCTGTCATCTGAGAAGTGGACGTGACTCCGTTCGCGGTGTGGAAGTTGACCATCTCGCCCTCATACATCTCGTTGTCTAGCCGATCAACTTTCCGTCGGGCAATGAGGTCGTGTCCGCTTCCGGAGTCCATGATGAACTTCTTGTCCCTCTCCTCAACGGGCACAGTGATACACATCACGTTGCCTTTGATGCCGAATTTACCTGGGACATGTTCGATGTAGTTCTCCTCGAAGATCTCATTCGCAAGGTCACCATACCCATCCTCAATCATCTTGATCCTGATGTCATATTGTGGTCCGATGACAATGTGTACCTCGTCAATGATACCATATTCATCATCATCGTTCATGAGGATAGCCATTGCTTTGCCTCTACTTCGAGCAATTCGACAGTCGAATGCCCATTGTTCATCCTTGCGAATCTCATCTGTTGTCTTCGAACTCCTCAGGCGATTCTTGCTCCTGGGTCCTCGTTGATCACACTCGACAAAATCATCCTTCTCGTAGGTGATGAAATCCACATCCTTCATGTTAAAGTTTACCTTCATCTTCGAGATAGTAGATGCAACTTTGACAGTCTGAGCATCGTCATCACTATCGAAATCATGAAGTAATGCTGGTGCCGCCGAAGATTTCGGAGTACTTGGTGCCGTGTTGAAGAGATGTTGATCATGCCTTCTTTTACACTTGTCGCCAAATTTGCAACTCCCTTTCGCCCAATTCCAACAAGGTTCATCAATCTTCTTCGGCTTGTTGGCTGGTGACTTACTTCTCGGAGATTGACTTCTACTATTCTTCCCGTCCTTCTTCCTCTTCTGGCTGTCGAAAACCTTCTGATCATGACTGTATTCACAATCCTTCCCTTTCTTACAGGCTTTCTTCACGAAGTGGAAGTGGCATGGGATCTTCTTCTTGTCCTTTGGTGAAGGAGATTGTGAAGTACCAGGTCTCCTCGGAGTACCATTGCCCTTTCCTTTGCCCTTGCCCTTGGCATGGTTCTTAGGGGATGGCGATGGTAGTACCGGAGTTGCCTCAACTTTTGCCTTAGCTTTGGGCTTCGCCTTCGCTTTAGCATCTGGTGCATTCTCGTTTCCGACCTTCGGAGTTGGAGTGGCTGGTGCAGGGGTACCGGGTTTTCCTGTCCCTGCATATTCTCTGGCATATTTGTCACGAGCGGCTGCGTGTTTATCTTCCTTGATCCGTGCAATGGTTCGCTCGATGACATTTCTCAGGTGTAGATAGGTTTTCCTCTCATCACCCTCTTCCCATGACTCATACTGCTTGNTTATCTTCCTTGATCCGTGCAATGGTTCGCTCGATGACATTTCTCAGGTGTAGATAGGTTTTCCTCTCATCACCCTCTTCCCATGACTCATACTGCTTGATGTCATACATGAGGAGGTTTGAGTGTCTGATCTTCATATACAATGAACGTCTCAACCAATCATCTGGAGGAACATCTTCTGGTCGCATATTATTCACCATCTCCATCCATTTATCATAAAACTGGTCGAGATGTGCATCACCATAGTAAGTCATTTTCACAATATGCTCCATGGTAAACATGGTTTCCGTCACGCCAGGAGTTCTGAAGTGGTTCAAGACCATCGCAAGAATTTCCCTGCCCATGACAAATCCTCCAAGTCGTCCAGCTGCTTGAGTTCGATGGCGTAGTTGCATGGATACATTCCTGGCCACATCCCCAGCCTGTTGGATCATGTTNGCCCATGACAAATCCTCCAAGTCGTCCAGCTGCTTGAGTTCGATGGCGTAGTTGCATGGATACATTCCTGGCCACATCCCCAGCCTGTTGGATCATGTTCGACAGTGCTATAGACAATTTGGTGTCAATGGATTGAAACCTTTGTCCACCACTGTCATTCAGTGCATCCAAATTGGGATTCCTCGCAAGTGCGGGTTGCAACCATTCCTGCCATGCAGCTCGATCACCGTCATTGGCAGCCAAGATGACACCTTTCGCAACGTCAGATTGCCAACTAACGACGTCTTGGACTTTTGGCCATGCTGGCACGAAAACTTTGTCCGCTTCTCTCCTCGATATGCGTGGCACATCTATTGCTGAATAATTTGATTGTGATGTCACATCGTCGGCAAATGAACCTCGGGCAGATGGTTCAGGAGGTGGTGGTGGATCAGAAGGATGACCAGTTCGGTTTGGATCATTCAAGAGAACGGGCCCGACGGAGTCAGGTAATCGTTCATTAGATCCCCTCTTACTCGGTGCATCCGGAGGAGGTCTGTCAGGTTCGGGAGCTTGTCCACCTGTTCCGTCATCGTTCCCTTGCCGGAGACGTTCGATCTCTCGTACCTCTTCATTGTATGCTGCGTCAACTTGACGATAATAAGATCGAGTGATCGCGTGGTCACCTTTCTCCTTCTCCAAGGCGTCACGAAGCTCTTGCACCAGTCGTTGACTGTCAGGATCAGGTTGAACGCCTGCGGAGAAAGATTGATCATTGGGATGTTGTCTGGGTTTGTTGTCCAAATCCCACTCCAAACCTTGAATCTTGGCCTTCAACATGGAAATTTCCCCTTCTTTCCCAAGTATGCTTATCCGTTTGTCTTCTTGATCTTTATTCAATCTCCATATNCTCCAAACCTTGAATCTTGGCCTTCAACATGGAAATTTCCCCTTCTTTCCCAAGTATGCTTATCCGTTTGTCTTCTTGATCTTTATTCAATCTCCATATAAGTTGGTCCTTTTCTGACAATTTCACGAGGTTGGACTTACGTTCAGTAAGGAGTTCCGATCTAACCTTATCGATGTCCTTGTCCGATTGCGCGGGTAGCGCATTNGTCCTTTTCTGACAATTTCACGAGGTTGGACTTACGTTCAGTAAGGAGTTCCGATCTAACCTTATCGATGTCCTTGTCCGATTGCGCGGGTAGCGCATTCATGGTCAATTCGTGCACCTGGTCCTTTAGTCGGAGGTTCTCCTTCACGTACTCACTTGCCTCGTCGACCATATCATTGATCTTCAGCTGTTGAATCTTCACCTCTGACTCGAGTGTCTCGACCCTTGGGCTCCGATCAACTCCACCAAAAGCTGGTAGTCCATCTTGACGAGATTGGTCAGCTTGGATGTAAACCTGTAGTCGATCCCAATAGTCTTGGCTCGTCTCGTTCTCAGCTTTCAACATCGCCTGAAGTCGTCCATTCTGTGTCCTCAGGTCTTCAACTTCCTGCGCCCTGACACGCAAGTCTGCAATCGCTTGAGAGTTCTGTTCCTGATCTTGTCTACGTCTCATTTCTATTTCTGAATGGAGAACCCTGAGTCGATGATCACTTTCCAGTTTTTGTTGATTCGCCTCACTCACCTTCATCCTACATTCCCTCACAATCTTCTTCATGCTCTCCTCGTTAAAATAGTTACCTCTCTGAGCTAATTCCAATGATTCACGGAGTGCTGAGATTTCATTCTGAGATTTTTGTAGTTCGAAGTTCGTGAGTTTGTCCGAAATGGATGCCATCTCAGATCGTTCTCGATACTGGACTATTGAATACTCTAATTGATTCTGCATTTCAAGTCCTTCACAATGTAGATGATTTGCCACACTCTGAACATGTTCACTGCTCGCTTCCATCTGATGAATTCTCTCTTCAGTGTGTTCCAACATGCCTCGCAGCTGGCTAACCTGGTCCTGATACTCTTCTCTCATGACCATGCCCTTCTCATAGATTCGCTTTGCGACATCCTCAGCCAAGTTCTTCTTCTCAAGGTCCTGGATGCGCATCGTTGAACCTTCATCATCCTGGGCTGCAACCATGAGTTCGGCTTGATACTCTCTCACCTCAGTAGTTGAACCGGCTAACCTATCATTGAGAGTTCGGAATTCAGAGTTAACGTTCTGATAGTAACCCTGCAGGTATTCGGTGAACTTGACCTCAATGTCACGTATCACTTGGTTCCTTGTCGATACTTCGTTCTGGAGAATCTTGATATTACCTGCGAGCATTTCATTGTTTAGGTCTGCTATACCATACTCTTCCTTGAGTTCCATGTATTCTTCCCTATATTCTTCTTTGGTTTCCCTTACTTCATCATTGATGCTGAGTTGTTGTGGTCCCTGTGACCTTCGTTTCCCTGATGTATCCCGGGTGGTCCGTTGCGGGTTGTCCTCTCGTGCCCGTGGGGTACCCGATCGTCGCTTCTGCCTCTGGGAGATAAGTGTTGCCACGTCGTCCCACTAGCAGTGGCACTGTCTCCGGTGCCAGGTGAAGATTGTTGTCCACCCTCCGCAACCNTCGCTTCTGCCTCTGGGAGATAAGTGTTGCCACGTCGTCCCACTAGCAGTGGCACTGTCTCCGGTGCCAGGTGAAGATTGTTGTCCACCCTCCGCAACCGCGACAGTGTTGTCGCCAAAGGTACAGTTGGTGTCTGCGCTGCTGCTGTTCATCACGTCGATGATGTCGGCCGACTGGTACTTGGACTTCAGTCAGTTGCCTGCTTCGACACTGCAGCACGCAAGCCTGGTTCCCGCGTAGCGGGTTTACCAGAGCTATACGGCTGATAACCTGTGAACAGATNGACTTCAGTCAGTTGCCTGCTTCGACACTGCAGCACGCAAGCCTGGTTCCCGCGTAGCGGGTTTACCAGAGCTATACGGCTGATAACCTGTGAACAGATGTACCCCTGTTCCGGGTCAGTAGTGAATGCTTCCAATGGTAAAGAGTCAGGCTGTGCGTTCTGCAATGATCAATGCCAGCGGCATGGGCAGACGGTCGCAACTTTTTCTGCTTAGGCGACTTGAGCCACAAAGGTCAGGTGGCCATATAGTCACTGAATTATTGTGATTCCCCCTATGTATGTTGACTGAATGTACATGGGGTTCTCACCTNCACAAAGGTCAGGTGGCCATATAGTCACTGAATTATTGTGATTCCCCCTATGTATGTTGACTGAATGTACATGGGGTTCTCACCTACAATCCCTTGACATATATATTATGTATGTATATGTATACATATATATACATATTATGTATACACATACAGTATATATATATATATTGTGTGTGGTGTCTATATATATATATGTATTATGTATATATATATATACTACGTATATATATATATATATACACATATGATATCCATCTATTTGTGGATATGTTTCCAGTATAGAGTATCCCTCTATCTCGCCATATGGATCCTGTAAGCCACCATCATTCCACGATACGGTTGGGCTTCACTAGTTCAAAAATGTTCGAATCCCTCATGACACTGAAATATCACGGAAATATTTCATTTATAGTCTTAAAGGTCACTTGAGTTATTCCATATGTATCCTACTTACTGTCATTATCCCGATACTTGTCCCGATGTTTCCATATTGTCTGGTGCTGAAACCCAGGTAGAACCCACCCAGGGTTCCCACGGGCGGTGCCTCCACCCGATTCTTGCTGTGCTGCTGGTGATCCGCGCGGATGTCCTTTGTGAGCTCCCGTACCTGGCTTCGTGGCAAGTCGCCATGATTTGGATTTATATACAAATCTACAAATTTATATGTGTGTATGTATGTATACATATATATATATATACATGTGTATATGCATGAAAGATCTTTTATAATCTTATATCTATAATATATACATTATATATACGATGTGTATATATATATATATACACGATGTATATATATATATATAGTATAGCTGTATAGTTGTATACACTAGGCCACCAAAGTATGCAGTGTGTTGTTTAGTTGGTGCTTTCGGAGATTTCATCTTGGCGTGATTTAAGACTTGTGATCATCCATAAACTATCAAGAATTCATATGCTTGCAACGGGATTTGACCAGAAACGAGGGCCATGGATAGTTCATGTTTTTCTTCAGCACTTCAGGTTGGAACCTCCAGGGGATGACGGCAAGTGGCCTGGGAAGAAAGTTGAAACAAAATCATGGGAATTCAAGCAATGGTGGTTCAAGTTGAAACATGTTGAAACATGTTGAAACATGGTAGTTGGATCTGTTTGGAAATAAGGCGCATAGTTGTTCAGAAAATGTTGGCAATGGGATGAGATCGAGACCAGCGGCGTGAATGTTTGCTTGTGGGGTTTCTGGATGGGAAATGTAGCTTATAAACCTGAGAATACAAGGAATCACCAAAGGCACACTACCATTTACTGTACAGATCCAGATATAATTAGGGTTCGTTCACCCCCAATATCCCAGGCCAATAAATAAGCTGTATCCCACGGTTGCAAAAAGTTGTTGGAATCATAGCTACATGGGCTATATGAATGTCCTAGAACTACTCTACACTGAGTATACTGCTAGAACTTTTACAAAAAAAAACCGTTGAAATTCCAGGGTTGGTCACCATCCGGCACCGGGCAACTGTGGAGAACCCCACCTCCTTCTCGAGTTGGTACTGGCTCTTGGCCACCTGCTGTTGAGACGCATCGGCCCACCGCTCGTAGCCTCGTCGCGGCACCAACGACGAGTTGGTTATAGATATTTCATAATATTTCATAGTCATATCTGATGTAAATAATTGATAATATTATACAATTGTCAAATATTGTTATTACTATGACTTAATATAATATGCAATGTATCTACTTCGAAAAACTTCCCCTTTCATTCAGGATTCACCCTGTGCGGTGATCTTAGAAGGCTGGAAAACCGCCATATCTTCACAGAATAATTGATTCCATTTCTGGAACCAAAAATAGTCCAACCAATTCAGGACCAGATCTTTTATCCAGATGGGATGTTTATTGACAAATTGGCTTTCCCTCCACAAGTTAAAAGATGACATTTCCAGGAATCCCACCAAGTTCCCCCAGTTCCCCAACAAAACGCAGCCCACGTTCAACGACGTCGAGGGGCTCATGAGCTGCTGTTCGCGGTCGAACTTCTCCTCATCCAGCAGAGCGTTGAATGCGTGGACCTCGTCCTCCAACAACTTTTCCTTAGGATCCGCGATGCTGCGTTGGCAAGGGGAAGAAAACACTGTCTTTCAAACCAAAATGCATCTTTTAATTAAAAATGATGTGGTCCCCGCTGAAATCTTCTTTCTGACCTTCCTCAGTTTTTGCAATACCCCAGTGTTTTGTAGCTTCTATCGTGTCTTATTTGGCTCAAATCCAAACATTGTTGCGGGTTAAACCTCCATTTCGCATCAAATCCCCACTCAAAGTCAAGCCCCATCTACCCACAACCTAAAACCCTCACTATTTTTGCAACTGGCAAAAGTTTAACGCAATCTCTCAATGAAGAATCTTGCTGGTCATTTACCCCTCACCATCCAAAAAAACCTGCAATGCAATAAAACATCCAAAAGCATCCAAAATCACCCAAAAATCATCCAGATCGACGATTTCCCAAGTTCTTATAAGGCCTTTTATGGTTGAAACATGTTGAAACCGCTTCAAAACACCGCCTTTGGAACGCCGAGCCTCGCGTCGCAGGTCCTGCAGCTGTCGACTGCGCGTCTCCTCTGCCAGGGCGTCGCTGAGGCGCTGCGACTCGTCGCGGATGGGGCCCATGGTGGCCTGGCGCCATGGAGAGGAGGAAATACAGATCTGTTATTGATTTGTATATGATTGTATATATCATCATATAATTATATATATCATATATTAATATATAATCATATTATATATATAACTGGTATAGATATAGACCATGCAAACCGTTCATCTTAAGAGAAAAGTAGTCTTCCAACCCCCCTTTGCCGAAGTCTATCGGAAGAAGGAGGAGGGGATATGAGTGGCGAGCATTCGCAGACCACATTGTATACTGCCCGCCGTAAATGCCACGAGCAAAACTAGGTCGTTGCCAATCTGGTGTGAAGATTTTTGCTCTTTGAGAATCCAGTAGCAGGAGAATAGTGACTAGTGCATGAACTGCACAGAAAATATTATGCTAGGCGCACTCTAAATGGAAAGCTGAGACAGCTATTTACAGCCCTGTTTCATAGCTGTTCTTGTAGAAATGGACAATCTGCTTCGGATCATTGTGGAGGGTCGTCCGCGAACGCTTGTGAAGCTTTTGTGAAGGCATGCAGAATGTGATCATTTTAACGGATACTCATAATAATAAATATGGAAATATGGAGGTTTCCTAAAATGGGTGTACCCCCAAATCATCCATTTTAATTGGATTGTCCATTATTAACCATCCATATCTTGGGGTATCACGGTATCCCCATCTATGGAAACTCCAATGAAATACAAATCCGGACACTGTTGAACCCCGCTGCAATGGCCTACCTCGATGTGTCGTATCCGATCCTCGCGTTGCCGCACCAAGGCAGCCTTCCACAAATGCTGATGGGCCCAGGCATAGATCATGACACATTAACTAAGAGTAATCCTTGGGGACCTTCCAAGTTCCATGTCGCGAAACATGTTGGCAGGATACTTTGCCACCAGTCAGGTTGAAAGTCTACGGCATAGAAAGCTTGACAACCTCTCCATCGGTAGCCATGCAACACCCTTCAGTTTTCACGCCTCTATAGAGGGGCAATAGGAGGTGAGCAACAAGTGCAACAACCCATGTTCAGGAAAACAAAGTTGGTTTCCAGTAGTCAGGATTAGCAAATTCCACCTCTGAAGGCCATAGATTGATAGTGTCACTGGTTTCACCCCACATAATCCCATCATTTCTGTTGGGTTGGGCCAAAAATGACAGGCCTCGGCTTCAGTCATCCGATCACCCAGTTCGTCCACTACCTGAGCTAGGACTTTTGCTGCTAAGTAGTTTAGGGGGAAAAAAAATGGAAAGTTTCTGCTGGTGGTTTCAACGTGTTTTATCAAATAAGAAAATGTATGAAAATGTGCATTTTGACCCACTCAAATGAGATCTTAAACCCGCGAAACTGGAGACCTTCAGACATCTTAAGACGCAAAACTTTAGATAAGAAACAAGACAACAGTGGAGAGCGCATAGAAAGGGAACGCATGTCGGAAACTGGAGGCATGCCATATGACCGAAGAATCTCCAGTCGCCTTTAAGTTTGCGTGAAGGTCGGGCAACAATCTATAGGAATGGCTATCATGGGCCATGCAGCAGCAGCCAAGAAAAAGACCACGCGCATGCCATTCCCTCAAACCACTCCCTCAAACCATTCCCTCAAACCCCCGGTTCCAACGTTGCCAAGTTTGGTGTCAGAGTGTTTATTTGTGTTGACACAATCCTCAGTATTGTTGCTCAAGTCCACACTGTTGTTGCTTAAGTCCTCTTCTTTGTGTCTCTTTCAATCTACTAGATGGTGGATCATAATCCCGTTCTTGTTGGGAGGAGTTCCATCTTTGCCAGAAACCCACAGTTTTCCCTTTGCAAAAAGCATGCTTCCAGTACCCTCTGGTCATTTGATATTGAATCCATTGAAAATCACCAATTCTTAGAGGTAACAATAGGTAACAATAGTTTCACTAGTAAGTCAATGTAAATCATCTATAAATACCACAGCTATGTGCTGCAGCAAGGCGCGGAGTTCATGGCTCCGAAGGCCTCCCGCAGGTCACGGCGCAAGCCCTGCCGCGCACCGCTCAGCTCGTGTTGGAACTTGGCCTCAGCGCTGGGGAGCCACATACAACAAACACGACAAACCATGTAGGATCTGTTATTGGATTTTACTGCTGGACAATGGTGGTCAAATTATGTAAAAATCCCACGTTGTGGATTGGTTCGATCACATCGTTATTTCTGGGCAATTTTTCATGCCAACTTTTCATGCCAATTCCTAGAATGAAGAAGTTTCTCATTTGTTTGGTGGTTTCCCGAAGTCCTCACCATCATCTAAGGTGAGGTCGGCCAGTGAGGAAGATTTGGGATGAAATACCCACTGGGGAAGTGGTAAACATTGGGGATATGCTGGTAAAACTGTTGCAACAAATTCGAGGCGTGAAAAACATCCCCACAGGCGGACCGCGAAAAGGTCTTCCATCGGTGGTGCCAGGCCACGGTGTAGGACTTGGTGGTGTCCATGACGTGTTTCTTCTTCTGCCTGGGCAAACTGTTGATCCCGACCAAACATCGACCTTCGAGAGGGTTTAAGCAACAACAAGTCGTGCATAATGGAGAAAAGAAACCACCAACCATTCTCAAAGCTTGCCTCCCAGGAATCTATGAAAAAAAGGGGGAACGACATTTTAGAAGGAAGTGCGGAAAAATTGTCATTATATAGTTGGGGCTCGAAGGCAAGCAGGATTTCGACCCCCGAGCCAGAGATGAAAAGTGCCTTGCTCGGCCGCCTGAGCCATGAGCCATACCATCCCTCTCTTGCTGTTTATTTGTGACCCAAAAAGTCTGCTGCTGCATCCTGCAAATAATCTTAGACAATCACCGACAGGTGCCCCAATAAGAACAATGGAAAAAATGATGGAATGATTTCAGACCCATCCCTGTTCAAACCCAGCTGCTGCATATGAGCACGGCATTTCTTGATCTGCCGCAGGGTTTCCTCAAGCATCTCATTGAGCCTTTTTTGATGCGCATCGCGGTTCTTCTGCGCCTGAGGCAGGTGGCTCGTGCTGTTTGGTGAGAGTTGGATGCCATGAAGGATACTGAGATTTGGCTTGAACCAAACATGGATCCGAACTTCAGGGATCGTCCAAGCAGACATGGGTATCGTTCTCTAGTCGTTGGGGTCATCGGGTTTCTAAAAGGCGATGGTTTCCTACAACAAATGACTGGGACTTCAAGTTTGGCCCATACCCTCACGCACTGCTTCGGACCCCTGGCGCTGAATCATCCGGGTGTTCATCGTCAATGGCAACAAATCACCACACCAAGATGTCGTCTATCTGCCCATCAAAGACCCCATTATAGTGTTACAAAAAGCAAAGATGAATAAAGATGGACGGTTGAAGAGACCAAAGTTTGGCCTTGAGTGATTTCGAACATGGGTATGATCAAAATGATCGACCCCAAACTTGATGATTATATAGATACTAAAAGAAGACCCATTTTGTGGGCAGATTGGTGCCTTGAGCCATAGCCGTGGGTAGTGAGTTCTTCCCGCCTGCTCAAAGACGGCAGGAGTGCGGGTCACCTCTTCACTGAGGTAGAACAGCAGCTTCTCCTGCTGTTTTTGCCCAGTTTCTGGTGGTTTCAACATGTTTCAACCCATAAAATGATGATCTTGAGGCCAGAACGGGGATCGTAGCCACCTTATCCCACGGAAACAGGAGCTGGGCAGTACTTAGATGATCCTGGAATGGCAAGTGCTTCCATGGTGAACTCGAGAAATCCTGAGACTTACTGAGTGGAATTATCTGCCAAGTCTCATCCACGAAACGCCAAAAGCAAAGGGACAGAACCAGCCATCCACGCACAAGGAACAGGAATTGTGTGATATGCTTTTATCACATGGAGTCCCAAAAGTACGGCGGTCTGACATCTTGAGATTATATACCTATTTTTCTGCGCTACTGTACCCCTACATGTACCCCACACATATTCGAGATTTAAACTAGCTTTCTGCCTGCTATTGAGGCCACCCACAAAGCTGCGCGGGATTTCAGGATTCAAGTGGTTCATGATGATATGGTCATCAGGTAGTTGGTCGTTGGCTCTAAAGATGTGTTTGGAAACACACGGGTTTGACCTATGCTATGCATCCAGCCATTGGCACTTCCAGCGCTTCCCAAGGCAAGCGTGGGCTGTTTCAACCTGGTACCCTGCAGTTCACCCTCAAAAAACCTTTTCAAAACTATGTCCGTATTTCTGTGGTCCATTCGGTTTGACACAGAAATCAAACTGTTTTAAACCACCAACCAGTTGTATTGAATGATTGTCATTCTCAAATCCCTGTGGCTCGTGGCGATTCTCCTGATTGTTTTTGAAGACCCGGTTGCGCCGGTGAATATCTCCGGACCTAAAGGGTCCAGCACAGCTTTACTTGCGAATGGGAGGGGCCAGACATGACATAGCCATACCACTTGGGAAGTAGACAGCAGAGAAAACAGCTGGTTTCAACCCCGCCAAAAAGAAACATATGAGTTGCTGGGAATCATTCTCCCAAACGAAGGTAATTTGCTGTCCATGAAAAATATCTTGGTGGCTGCAGGACCCATCCCCAGCGGCAAGACACAGCCATGAGAAATCTTCCGCCATGGCAGCCCCGCCGACACACGCCGGTGGCCGCCAGAAACAGTGCCCTGATTCTTCTTGAACCAAACACAAGCCAAGTCATCGGCCAAATTGGGCGGGCTTCCAAGGGGAGTGTTTGCAAGGGTTTTGCTTTAGTTGTAGAACCTTCGAACCATCTCATGTATATTTTGGTTTTTCGTGGAGTCAGGAATGGAAAAACAGCCAACCAAAACACGTTTCTTTGTTTAACAAGAAACTCCATGTTTGGAACCTGCAGTGCAGTTCAGTACTGAAGATGGCTATAGCTCAATGGGCAACCAATTGACCCGCAGTCATGTTTATGGAATGCAACTATATAGCCGGAGCCTAAAATGAAAAAATGCTCAATAATTTGGAGCCAATGGAATTTGGGTCTACGTTCTAGGTCGCGAGGTCCCAATAACATGTTCCACTTCACAAAGCCAGTTCACCCAGTCCATTTCGGAGGTTTAGGCCTAAGCGCTTCAGCCATCACCCTGTCCCGTGTCAGCCTGGGCATCCATCACCCAGCGCTGGTGGCAGGGATGCGCCTGGTGGCGGGGTGGTTGAAAGGAACATCCACAGGAAACTTTCAGAATCATGCATTTACTCACCAAGTGTATCCAAATGTTGGGCTTTCCTGCAGTCTACTAGCTTCAACCATTGTAGGGATGCATGCACAGTCCGACTGAGTACTCATAGAAATTGGTAAGAGATGAAAGTAACACAACTATGTGGACGAAAGTCTAGTCAATGTTTGCGGATTGCAAGGTCTAGGCTGCGTTGGAAACAACTGGAAGCAACTTTGCAAACTAGCCAGAATTTCTGGAGGTCTCTTCAGAAAGCTGGAGCCCAGCAACTGATTGGATTCGATTGGCCAAGGTCCAAAAGGGTCCAAAATGGCCCAAACACTCAAATACCAAAAATACCAAATTCAGCACACTCTTGGCGCCCCCCCCACTCTCTTCGCAATCTATTATGGTAAACCGTGAAATCCATTGTTTAAAATTAGTTTTTGAGAACGTATCATTACACTGTATGCGGCATACAGCGTTTATGTCACACTTGTATTGAATTCTACCATATGTCATTGATTTGTGTATTTTGGCGTCTGGATTGGAATTGGATCTACCATCTGTCCGATTTCCCGTTGAAATCCCTCCCAGCCGCCTCTGTGCCATGCCACTCCTTCGAGTCTTTCAGAACAATGGGCCTTGGGACGTCGTGAGGCATTTGACCAACAAGATTTGGCCAACAAAACCTGGTAGGTTGCAGCAGCAATTGAAAAGAGATGGTATGTAATCAACAACAGGATCTAGACAGCAAAAGGATTTACCCGCAAAACTTGGGATATAACCAACTGAGAACCATTTATGTTGCCTTCACCGTAAGTTTGGGACCTAATTGGGATTTCCCTGGCAATGTATTGGGGTTGAAGCAACGAGAAGGTTGGAGAAGGTTGAACAATCTGGGATTTACAAAGCATAGTTCAGAGAACATTGAACAAAATAGATGTTGACCGACCAGCATCTTTCCAGGATTTATTACCTGCAACATTGGGGTTAAAACCAACAAGACCGATGTTATAAGAAGCAATCCCGGTGGGGATATCTAAAGGGAGAACTGGCAATCAATCATTCCTTACGTGTGACACATGAAACAAATCCAGGAATACCAACAAGGGTTCCACTGTTTGTTTGTTTGTTATATTCAGATTTTCCCTGACAACAAGATGATGTTTCTTTTCTTGGAAAATCTCCACGGTTCTTGGTTGGATCTTCATTGTGGTAGTGACATGCCCATGGAATTCGCGCTATTGTGGCTTGGTCAGTTACTGTTCTCACTGAAAACACATGTCTTCTGTTAAACAAAATCCTACCAAGAATCTTATTCTCTTGGGAAGCCATCTGTCCCTAATTTATCCATGATACGCACAACAAGAAATAGCAAACAATAATAGAAATCTTTCCATGTGCGTTTGAAATGTCAACAATAATCCAGATAACAAAAACTAAACTATAAGAATTATAGTCCGTAGTTTTTACGTATAGTAATATAGTAAAGATAACATCTATTCCCCCACATAGACCCCTTCTCTCATCCCATCATTGGCTCCCGGCTCGTGTTCATCGCCTGGCGAACATCATCTCTGGTGGTTGATGGATTTCATGAGGTAAGGATGACACCGGAAACATCGGGAAACCATGCTGGACCATGCTTTATCCTGCTGTTTTTCTGTTTATCCCAGCGATTACAGTATATCGATGTATATCGTTTTCCTGTCATTTTGCCGGCCATGTGGAAATGGGGAGGTAAGCTTGCAAAAACGGGAATAAAATCTTATAAATCAGGGTTGCTTGATGCTCATGCTAGCTCGTTCACTGAGGATGCAGAATTCAAACAAAATATCACCCTGACTCATCCCAGGTCAAACCCAAAATAAAAGGTCCTTGAAACCACCCACCAAGTGCTACAAAAAATCTGTCATCAAGGCTGCCCAACAAATACAGCGCCTTCAATCTCCTCGTCGTCGACGCGATACTGGCAAGGCACAAAATGGTCATGAGGATTAATATGGGGTTACCATCTTGAACGTGGGTTATATATGTATCTGGGTTATACCACACATTGCTCAATTTTTTACGATATCAGTGGTGTTCTCATGCTCAATTGGATTCTCTAGGTTTCAAATTTGTGGTTCCTTTGCAAAAATCCAAAAAAAATGTGGTGCTATCAAGAAAGGTCACTTCACAGAAACCACAAAATAGGGCCAACCTGGCTGGCACAACCCCTGGGACAGGAGAAAGCGTAGAGTAGAGATTAGACTCAGATTTTTTCCGGTTGTGATGGGTTTGTCCAAAGGAGGCACGCGCTTAAAAGGTTCATTGTACTGGTCACGACGGTCCTTTTCAGAAAATGGATGTTCGTTTCAACGCTGAAGTTGGAACCAGAAAGACCAAACTTATGTTTTTTGTGTTTTCCGTGGATCATCGTGGATCCTTCTGGATTACATATTATGATGCGTTGCTGCTTAAATCCCCCTGTTTCTGAAGTTTTCCGCAACTGCGAACCCGGCCACCCTGGCGTTCACAGCATCGTCCAGCCGCCCCTGAAAGGTCATCCACGGGGTTGGGGATGGGTGGGGATTGTTGGGGATTATGATCTGGATATCATGGGGATTTCACCATCAACTGATAGATGATTGACCATGATATTGCTGAGGTAACTGGCAATACTCTGGTAATTTTCCTGGTTTTTGTGGGGTGCTCATCACCCCAATCCGATGGTAGGGCTTGGGCCAGTCCACCATTTTGCGTGGGCCCAGACGTCGTGATTGGCCAGGGGATGGTGCTCCAAGGTATCCCCAGGATGGAAAAGCAGGTCCCAAGAGAGACTGAAAGCTTGGCCCCCGGGCAGGGATGTATATTCCACTTTCATGTATGTATATATATATATACATATATCTGTGTGTGTGTGTATTCATATATTCGTGTGTATACATATTATATATGTATATCAATATATGTTCACGCCCCCCATGATCTACCCAACACATGTCTCCATTGCACTAGAAAGGATACCCGAGATACATGTGCGCTTTACCACAAGCCTCAGAGAAACAGATCTAGCAGTGCACAACATGAAACAAAACATACTCACTGAATGTGTTTGTGTGCGTATTCTTTTGGATTTTTAATAAATTAGAGGCAACGGAGTGAGAATGATGCTTTGATCAGCCACATCCAATATACAAAGAAGATACCCCCACTATGGCTTCAATATACCTTTAGTATGCCATGTTATTGACAATCAACATATGTTTAATAAACCTTTTGTATCCCTTTAGTATGCCTTCAATATACCTTTTAAATGCTGTCTAACACACCTTCAATAGATAGTAGACAGGTAGAAAACAACTCAGTAGATAAGCAGGGAGGTATAGGATATGAGATCGATAGGCAGACCTAGACAAATACGGCAAATACATAGGCAGATACGTAGAGAGGTACATCCATGGCAATCCAAAACGGAAAAAGCACAGAGCTTCCCCAGGGTCACGATGGCCGCCTGCAAGGTCTCAAAGCTCTGGTAGCAGCCATCCAAGTTCTTCAGCAATCGATCCTGCCATAGCACTGGGCCCCGTAGCCAGTTGTGAACATGGTCAATCTTGGAGATCCTGCACAGTGGCGTAAATATTCGTATTTATGGCACGAGATTCAATTACGAAATATCCCAACTGTAACTGGGATATGTCAGTCCCTTGAAATTGAGCATAAAATATCCGAATATATCAGTGGCTTTTTGTTGCACCACACACCTGCTGCAAGTGGCATGTTACCAAGCAAACATTCGATGCAACGGTCACAGACCTGCAATGTTGGTACAGCAAACCGGTTCTCTGGCTTGGTCGGTGTGAGTCCCACAAGACGCCAGAACGCCAAAAAAAAAACAGGGCGGTTGCCTCCGAAAAAATGGGATGTCGCTGCACAAAGTTGTGAGAACGGTTAGTTCTGAACACATATCAAAGCTCACTAATTACTCTCACCAATAAGTAGTGATGACAACTCTCAGTTGGGCGTTCTCTTCCTAACTCTCAACCATCAGGGTCTTTGAGCCCCACTAGCTGTGAACGTTCCAACAACGACCGCCGAGCGCAAAGAGGCGCAGATCTACGGGTTCCTTTCGATTTTCCCTTACGATTCTTGGAGATTGTGCAATTACTTGGGCATAACATGGCATGACATAGAGAAAGCACAGGAAAATTGGATAACTGACTGCAACAAATGTGAATGAGGAAATGTGAATTAGGAAATGGAAAAGCCCATTCGCTGTAGGAAATGTGGAAATTAGAAACTTCGAAATGGAATATGCAACCATAGGATAGGTATGGATAGGTCATGTAGGGGTCTTACGAACCAATTGCTGACTCAGTCCACATTGAGTAAAATTGATGGTGCAAGGTCCCGCAAGGGTTGACCCTCTAAAACAGGGCTCTTGGGCTCTGAAACTTCCAATTTCTGATGTTTGACCATCGCTGCCAACAGCTCCAGTATGGTCAGATAAAGTCCCTCGTATCTCCCAAGTGGTCAAATCATCTCCGCCAGTACCAGCGGGCCACGCCTGAAGTGCGCCTTCATCCGTTTTCTTTTCGATGATTTGCCCTCACATCCGACTGTGCTGGGGTAACTTATCTGCACCTTGGAAACCTCGAATTGATTATATAGAAACGTGCAGAAAAGTTCAGACGGAAACACCAAAAAGTAGCTATCTCCAGCAGGAAACACATCTTCAAGATTTCCAACCACTGACCTGGAATAAGTAACCATTTTGAGGGGCATTCGCTACAGAAGCCCAGCCCTCAGACGGGCAGATTTCCGCACCAGCCGCACCACGCACTGGGCGCCCTGGGGTCCCTTGCTGGCTTTCTTTCTGAAAGCCTCTTCCCTGGCAAGTGTGTGGCGGAAATGGAGGTCGTATAGGTGGCGTCTGATGGTTTATGATTACAACACCCAGTGGGGAAAAAACACCGTCGGCCAAGGTGAAATTGGCATGGGTATGCATGGTCAGAGTTCTGGATGTTTATCCTCTCATCAACCGATGGCCCAGGTTCCAAGCCTTCCCCATATCCAACCAAACTGTTTTATTGAGTCCCCAAATATTTTGGGCATATGTGTTCCATAGTTTTTGGCCCAAAATGTACATAGGTAATTAGTAAGTACCACTGTATAAATACTCATTACGGGAATCACATCCCAAAATGAATGGAACAGTCCTTGTTGGGATGTTCACCACCATCAGCATCCATGAGCGCATCGCAAATACAAGCAGGGGGCACATGACCTCAAGGTGTTTCTTACCTTGGTCGAACGCGTTAGAAATGCAACAGAATCTATTGGTTTTGTTCAAAATACCGGAGGCACTGGAATTCCATGGCTGGAAAATAAACAATTTTGCAAGACTACCATTCTGGGGGTATACGCTTCTGGAGAACCCATTTTCTGGGGTATGTGTGTTCTTGAGGGTTGTAAAACGGGTGGAATTTGTGAGGACTTAACGGGAATATCATTTTCCTAGGGACAATCAGCCAAACGCGAACATGAACCTATCAATCAACAGTCCTCTGGTTGGTGCTTTGTCGCAACCCATTCCAAGAATATGATTCCTTCATTTGGGATCACCATCCCCGCTTTGGGAGGAAATATCAAAAGTCAGAAACCACCAATACAGATTCAGCGAATCCATATGTTTGGCCCATCAAACGCAAAATCTATTGTTAAAATTCTGAAACCAAAACAAATACATGTGCAATCATGTGCATTGTTTTTTTGCCCTTGAAAACTTCAAAAAATCTGCCTTAATACCGCCCAGTGACTCTCCGAACGACGTTGGCCGTACTTCATGAACTGCTCGCAACTCAATTCAAAGAGCTCCTGCTGGGTGTTCAAATGTTTCAATGGTTGGCAAACCCATTTGCTAATCGCGGACATTACTAAGAATTCCCAATAGTAAATTTAGCCGCGTGCCGCCAATGGTGCGTACCTTTGAATTCAAGAAAACTTTATAAGGAACAATTCAGATACGCCTCAATTGAAACAAAGAAAATTTGGAAGCACTAACAGGCCCCTGAGGCAAGTCTGATGTGATGTCATGTGATGGTATATTGGGCCAAATCAGCTCATTTCATGGTTTTGCGAAGTGCTATGATGGACCATGATGTTGTATACTTGGATGTTCATCCCAGCTAGCAAGTCGGCAATTACCATGTTATATTTCTATAGCTTTCTTGGATATACCGCAGTTATACATTGGTTACTCCACATGTACCACTTTCGATGCACCGCGGAGTCTGCTTGACACACACACACAGGCACCGTGCTGCAAGACATCTGACCTTGTGCCAACTTAGCCTTCACAGTGATGCCACGCGACATGTAGCACAACCTCTCCCCAATATGCATTTCTGGCCTTTCCCAACGGTATGAGCATCACTTGCAACTCCCAGGTTTTCTCACTTACAACTCATAACATCACTTACAACTCACGCCCCTGGAGTGCCATGGGAAAGATGATGTGGGGTACCCGGGTTTGTTTGGGGGATAGGGATGGTTTGTTCTCAACTAGCCATTTAGGCTTTGTTCGGGGGTGGGGAGGGGTGATTCTTTTCTTAATAACCATTGTTGGTTTGTTGGGGATATAAGGGGGGGGTTGTTCTCAACCAGCCGTTCAATTCAGCCAAAGATGAGACATGCTCTGTGCTACTATTTAGAGCACCTTGGTGTCCCCACCATGGCTGTAGTGTGCTGACTCCGCATAACGAAGAACCTGGGACGCGCCTGGATACCTTTTACAAACTATCTGTCTATCCATAGATCACCGTATCTATACAAGCCTGTACAAGCACGTGTCAACATATTCTTCCTAGTTATAAACCCTTGTTAATGATCCTGGAGAGAGTTGCACGTTGCAGGCGATGCAGAGACAAGAAGGCCAAGAAGGCATATATAATGCGGACATCTGCCGCGCGCAATTGTTCAACGCTGCTCCGGCTGGGTCACTTTGCCTTTGGCCGTTCTCCTTTCTGGATTTACAACCCCTCTTAAAGGTCAAGCAGCTCAACTCGGTTTTGGAGGTGTGCAACAGAACACCCTTGGTCAATAAATCAGACATCATTGATAAGGGGTTCATTTTAACGAACTTAGCTGCATAGTTGCATCCGTGAGGGATCACCTTTGATAAAACTAGCTGCATCTTTGGCATGCATGAGGGGTCAGCTTTAATCAAACAGAAGAAGGATAAGAAACAAGGAAGGGATGGGCCCAGCGAAGGTATATGAAGGGTACTCCTTTACAGTGGGGGTCCCCCTTCTTCCACGTTTCTTCAAACGTGAGACATGTCGCAGGGCCAGTCCTTCAAAGCCGCAGGACTGTTACACGCGAGTCCCACAATGAGATCTTGGATGTTTCTCATCACCTCCGGATCCACCTGGCGATATAAATGGATGCTCTTGGGATATCAAAACAGGAAACTGGTCTTAAAGAGGGTATACTCTTCTGGTGTAAGTGGATATTTACATGATTTCGACTGAATCTAACTTCCTGGTGTGAATGGATAGTCGAACGGATACTTTTTGGTGATTTATCAACTGCATCTTTGCAAGGCCAACAAATGGCAAAAAATAACCCACAATGGGTCAAAATGGGACTGCTGCACCTGGGTGTTCGATCTGGTGGGGATCAAAATTCCCACCAAATACGAGGAGAATCATGAAGAAGAATGGAAAACTCAGGACCACCCAACCCTAAACACAGGAAAAGGTGGTGATTTGGAGAGTTACATGTACCATACAATTTGGGGTACCTCATATCTTTATTGGCAGGATCTTCCCAGCTGTCGGGCGGATATGGGTCCCGTCATTGGGTACGAGTACCACCCACCTGGCAACAAACTATGGTCCCAGAGGGTCGACAAAAACTTGGAGCTGCTATAGTTTCGGCAAAGATCTTGCAAAAAAAAGAATACCATGAATGCTGGGCGGTTGGTAAATCGAGAGTTCTCCATTTGGCGTTCCCCTTCAATCCCCCCCCCCCCCCAGCCTTGCTCCAAGCTGGGCCCCCCCCCCAGCTTACCTCCAGACCATGTGGGATGCACCCCCCCCCCCCCACCTGCACCCTCTCGAAGGGTGGGGGCGGTGCCCCCCCCCCCCCCCCCGCCCCCCCCCCCCAAGGGGGGGGGGTGGTGCCCCCCCCCCCCCCCCCGCTTACCTCCAGACCATGTGGGATGCACCCCCCCCCCCACCCAGCTGCCCCCCTCCAAGGTGGGGGGGGGTGCCCCCCCCCCCCCCCCGGCCCCAGCTTCACCTTGTTCAGAGAGGCCTTCCCTTCTGTCCATTTCAAGTATGACTTGGAAATGCCTACAACTCCACATATCCATGATAGCACATACGATCACAACAAAAACCTCAATAACNAACCTCAATAACCCCTAGAAGATAAACCGTACATCACCCATACACCAACTCTAAACCACCCTTAAATACAAACCAAAGTAAATAAACCAGTCCTAAATATAAATGAACTCTGAACTTACCCTACATCAGCCCTAAACAAACCCGAAATACACCCCAACTAAACCCTAAACAAACCCTAAATCAACCCGAATCCTACCCTAGACGCACT